>RJWJ010004003.1:0-80343 GCA_004363605.1 Indri indri
TTCTTAAAGCTGAATAGTACTCCATGGTATACATATACCACATTTTATTAATCCACTCATGTATTGATGGACACTTGGGTTGTTTCCACATCTTTGCAATTGTGAATTGTGCTGCTATAAACATTCGGGTGCAGGTGTCTTTCTTATAGAGTATCATTTGCTCTTTTGGGTAGATGCCCAGTAATGGGATTGCTGGATCAAATGGTAATTCCACTTGTATCTCTATAAGGTATCTCCATATTGCTTTCCACAGACGTTGCACTAGTTTTCAGTCCCACCAGCAGTGCATGAGTGTTCCTATCTCTCCACATCCACACCAACATTTATTGTTTTGGGACTTTTTGATAAAGGCCAGTCTCACTGGAGATAAGTGATATCTCATTGTGGTTTTGATTTGCATTTCTGAAAAGGAGGACATTTTTGGGTTTGCAGGTCAATTTTGATATTACACCTTGAGAATCTTTGTTTTTTAGTTCTTTCTAGTTTCTTTTTAGAATATTGGGGATCATGTTTATCTAACTGGAGAGAGGGAATTAGAGTCAGTTGACAATTTATTAGTCAGGCCGCCCTTTTTGCAATTAAACTTCATAGTATTTTCTTTTGTAATATGAGTGTCTGTGTTCCGATGTCCCCAGCAGTGCCTAATGGCTATCTCCTTAGGAAGTAAAACTGTTTTTAATAATTTAAGCATTTGAGGCCCATATTTAATTTATTTTTAGAAGTAAGATGTCTTTGTTTCTTTTAAATAGTTCTATGAGCATGTATCATCATAAAGACATATTTAGAGTCTGTATATATATATTGATATATTTATTTTTTCTGTGATATACAGCTCTAGTCAATGTAATCAATTCCACTTTTTGGGCAGACATCCCAGTGGGTAGGGCTTTCATCTCAATTACCTGTTGGCTGGCAATCACAGCATACTCAGCTTTGTGTTGTCCATGTTCCATGAAGCTGTTCCCATCTGTGAAGAATTTTTTATCCTGGTCTAACAAGGGCTGATCAGTCAAATCCTGGTGGCTAGAATACACTTGGTCAATGATTTGAATGTAATCATGAACTAGAGAGGTGAGAATAGTATGGATTCCAACCAAAATGAAAATACTGAAATGACAGATAAAAAATTTAAAATATGTATTACAAAAAAGTACACAAAATATAAGTGAAAATGAAAAGCCAACACAAAGAAACCACAAAAACAATTTAGGAAATGAATGAAGCATTCACTAATGAAGTCAAATTATTTTAAAAAAATCAAATAGAACTTCTGGAAATGAAAAATTCATTCAAGGAAATACAAAACACAGAGGAAAGTTTTAAGAATAGATGAGACCAGGCAGAAGAAGAATCTCAGAGCCTGAAGACAACACCTTCAAACAAACCAGCCAAAGATAAAGAACAGAGACATAAGAGGAAGGAACAAAGCCTGCAAGAAATATGGGATTATGTAAAGAGAACAAATAAAATAATCATAGGTATACCTGAGGGTAAAGAAGAAAACACACGTGGGTTGGTAAACCAATTTGATAGAATAATTGAGAAAAACTTCTCTGGTCTTGCTAAAAATTTAGATATCTAGGTACAAGGAGCTCAACGAATAGCTGGGTAATTCATTGCAAAGAGGCAGTCACCATGACACACAGTTATCAGACTGGCCAAAGTTAACATGAAGGAGGAACTCCTGTGAGCTGTAAGGCAACATCAGGTAACTTACAAAGGGAAACCCATCAGAATAACTGCAGATTTCTCACCTGAAATCTTAAAAGCCAGCAGGGACTGGGGACCCAACCTTAGTATTATTAAAAAGAACAATGGCCAACCTAGAATTTTACATCCTACAAAACTAAGTTTCATATATGAGGGAGAAATAAAGACTTTTTCAGACAACCAAACACTGAGGGAATTTGTCAGCACCATACCTGCCCTGCAGGAAGTACTCAGATCTGCATTAAACATGGATCAGCATGATAGACACCCACCAGAGTAAAATCACCCAAAAGCTAAAGCTCAGAGCCCATATAAAATAACGTCTCAAGAGGTAAAACAAATCAATAAAGTTCTACCCAACAAGATGAACAGAAATGCATCTTACCTATAAATTCATTCCATAAACATGAACAGCTTGAATTCCCCACTCAAGAGAAATAAGTTGGTTGAATAGATTAAAACACACACACACACACACACACACACACACACACACAAGCCAAGTATCTCCTGTCTCCAGAAAACATATGTAACCCACAAAAACTCATTCTCACTCACCAATATCTTTTCCTCTTTACTCAAAATTAATGGATGGGAAAAAAATATTCCATACAAATGGAAATCAAAAGGAAACAGATATAGCCATTCTCATATCAGATAAAATAAACTTCAAATTGACAATAGTAAGGAAAGACAAAGATGATCATTATATAATGGTAAGGGAAGTAATTCAATAAAAACACATAACAATCCTATATTTATGCACCTAACTCAGGTACACCCACATTCATAAAGCAAACCCTACTAGTTCTAAACAAAAAGATAAAGAGCAGCATCATAATTACTGGGGACTTCAACACCCCACTGACAGAACTGGACAGATCCTCAAAGCAGAAAATAAAGAAATAAATCCCTGATCTTACATGGGACTCTAGAGCAAATGGGCCTAACAGACATTTACAGAATATTCTACCCAAAACTACTGAATATACATTCTTCTCATCAGCACATAGAACATTCTGTAAGATTGATCACATCTTAGAGCACAAAACATGTCTCAAAAAATTCAAAAGAAAAATAGAAATTATGCCATGCATCCTCTCAGAAAACAATGGAATAATACTAGAAATCAACTACAAAATAAATACTCAATTCTACACAAATTCATGGAAATTAAACAACATACTTCTGAACAATTATTGGGTCAAGGAAGAAATTAAGATAGAAATCAAAAGATTTCTTGAACTAAATGGCAAAGGGAACACAAGTTATCAAAATCTATGGGATTTAACAAAAGAAGCCCCAAGGGGAAAATTTATAGCCTTAAATGCTTACATCAAAAAGACAGAAAAATCATAAATGAACAATCATCTCTAAAAAGTAAAAAAGGAAGAGTAAACTGAAACCCAGCAGAAGAAAAGAGATAACAAAGGTCAGAGCAGAATTAAATGAAATCAAAAACAAAAAAAATATAGAAAATCAATAATACAAAAAGTTGCTTGTTTGAAAAGATAAACAAATGGATAGACCTCGTGTTAGAGTAACCAGAAATAGAAAACAACCCAGATAAGCTCAATCAGAAATGAAAAAGAAGATATGCAAACAGATACCAATCACAGGAATACAAAATATTATCTGTGAATACCATAAAAATCTCTACGCACATAAACTGGAAAAAGTTGAGAAAATGGACAAATTCCTGGAAACACATAAACTCTAAAGGCATAGTCAGGAAGAAATAGAACTCCTGAACAGACCAATAACAACAAATAAAATTGAAACAGCAATAAAAAATCTTACAACAACAACAAAAAATGCCAGGCCAGATGGATTTGCAACCAAATTTTATCAGACCTACAAAGAAGAACTGGTTCTGATACTGCAGAAATTATTTCCTAACCTCAAGAAGGAAGGAATCCTCACCAACTCATTCTACAAAGCCAATATCACCTTGATACCAAAGCCAGGAAAGGACAAAACAAAAAAAAAAAAAAGAAAACTATAGAACAATATCCCAATATGGATGCAAAAATCCTCAATAAAATTCTACCAAACCAAATTCAGAAGCACATCAAAAAAATAATCTACCATGACCAAGAAGACTTCATCCCAGGGATGCAAGGATGGTTCAACATACATAAATCAATAAATGTGATTCATCACATGAACAGAAACAAAAACAAAGATAATATGATCATTTCAATAGATGCAGAAGAAGCATTTGACAGAATTCATCACTCTTTTATAATAAAAACTCTTAATAAAATATGCATAGATGGAACATATCACAAAATAATAAAAGTCACACATGAGAAACTCACAACCAACATCATATTGAATGGGGAAAAGTTGAAAGCCTTCCCACTTAAAACTGGAAAAAGACAACAATACCCACTGTCACCACTTCTATTCAACATAGTGCTGGAAGTCCTACCCAGAACAATCAGCAAAAGAAGGAAATTAAGGGTATCCAAATGGGGAAAGAGGAGGTTAAACTATCACTCTTTGCTAATGATATGATCTTATATCTAGAAAACCCGAAAGATTCCACCAAGACACTCCTGGAATTGGTAAATAAATTCAGCAAAGTCTGAGGTTACAAAATCGATGTACACAAATCAGTACCATTCTTATACATCAAAATCAGTTGAGCCGAGAATCAAATCAAAGAGTCAATATATTTCACAATAACTACAAAGAATATAAAATGCCTAGGAATATATCTAACCAAGGAGGTGAAAGATCTCTACAAACAGAACTATGAATCACTGAGGAAGGAAATTGCAGATGATGTAAACAAATGGAAAAATATATCATGCTCATGGATAGGTAGAATCAACATTGTTAAAATGTCCATACTACCCAAAGTGATTTACAGATTCAATGCAATCCCCCATCAAAATATCAACGTCATTTTTCACAGATCTAGAAAAAATAATTATATGCTTTGTTTGGAACCAGAAAAAGTGCCTGAATAGCCAAAGTGACCTTAAGCAAAAAGAACAAATCTGAAGGCATCACTTTACCAGACTTCAAGCTATACTACAAGGCTATAGTAACCAAAAGAGCATGCTATTGGAACAAAAATAGAGACATAGACCAATGGAACAGGACAGAGAACCCAGATATAAAATGATCACATATTGCCCTCTGATCTTTGACAAAGCAGACAATAATGTATACTGGTGAAAAGAATCCCTGTTCAATAAATGGTGCTGGGAAAATTGGACAGCTATATGTAGAAGATTGGAACAGGATCCTTATCTCTCACCACTCACAAAATTTAATTCAAGAGAGATAATAGACTTAAATCTAAGACATGAAACCATAAGAGTTCTAGAAGAAAATATTGGAAAAAACTCTTTTAGATATCAGCCCAGACAAAGAATTTATGAAGAAGAGCCCAATGGTGATCACAGAAACAACAAAAATAAATAAATGGGACTTGATTAAATTAAAAAGCTTCTGCACAGTCAAGGAAAAAGAAAACAAGAAAGTGAAAGAACTGGCTCTGACTTACAAGAGTCAGTTGCCGAATAATTAACACAGTAATATTCACTAATCTATTCTCTATCTCTGAGGACAGAGGATGGCAAAAAGGTTCACAAAACAAGTGTGGATACTGTACTTTTCTGGATAATAAAATATAAAATTAAGGGTAACACAAACATGAATTTTTGAGTGGTATATATGCATCACACTCAGTAAGTTGTACATGTTTTTTATATGGAAAACTCATTATGAGTTAGAAGGGTACTTTCAAAATTTTACTTTGTACTATAGTACAATTGGAGATCTTATTAAAATGCAGATTCTGATTCAGTAGGTCTGGAACGGGGCCTGACTTTTTGCATTTCTAACAAACTTGCCAGTAATGCCAACTCACCTGGCCCACGAAGAATGTTTTCTCAAACATACAGTAAGTGGTAGAGACTGAATTATATCCTAGTTCATCTGACCAGTAAGCAAAGATGAGAGCATTCATTTTCCAAAGCAAGCTAAGAGAAGAGAAACTAAGGAGGACTTCTAGATTAAACATAATAATTTATGTACATCAGTCAGTAAAACTCCCTGAAAATTTATTAATGATAATAACAAATAATTAAATTTATACTGGAGGAATCTGTCAGAGAGCACCTTAACCAAGTGAATGAAATTAGCATCAAGTGTAAGAGAACAAACTGGTATGAGGTGCTGATGCACACAGAACATCACACTACTGCTGTGATATTGTTGGCCAAATAATAAAGTAAATCATAATCTGAATCTAATCATGAGAAAACATCAGTTTTATGCAAAGTTCAAACCACATGTATTTCCCATGATCCATTTTAAATAGTTTTTCTTTAGCACCCTAAAGAGCACATCTCTTCTAATTAATCTCTTTTTTAGAACTTTCTATCTTGGGCAATTAATGGCATCCTCTTTGAATGTGCATTTTTTAATCCTCTTTTGCACAGAGATGATGGAGTATACAGATGGAAGCTCAACAGTACATATTCCCCTTCTTCACTGATATCTGAGGATCCAGCCCCATGCCCAACAGGAATCTTGAATATCCACACCTTCCCATGGCAATCTGTCAAAAAGGAAACCTTTTCAATATTGCAGGTCATAAACTCATGGTGAGAACTGTTCACAGTATGTAAAAAGCCTGGAGGGAGAGAATGAAGAGAAGGCCCTGATATATAGGGCAGAAGGATTTTTAAAAGTGTCTTGAACAGCATATGACGAAAGGAAAAAAAAAGTAGCTAAGACAATGCTGTTAGGCAGAAACACCAGAAGCAGAGAAGCAATGGTTTGAAAGTCCTAAATACATGACATTGTAGGACTAAAAGTAGACATAGCCTAGGACCTGGGAGACATTTACCTGAGAACCAGCCATTTCTTCCTTCTCCTCCTCCTCTAGGATTCCTTTTCAGATGAGATGATCTGGACAAATCACAGCTGCATCTTGAGAATATGCCTTTAAAGATACCAGCACAACTCCTTCACATGCTGCCACCACACATACAGATAGAAAGATCTTGAAGTACAGAAATAGTGACACCTATCCCTTGTCACAGTAGAGATTCAGACACATTGAGCTCCCATGTAAACATGAAAATGATCAAAATGTGAGTTTCTCCTTTCCTGCCCTCAGGTGCCCTCCCTGCCACAGACACCAGCAATTGCTGCTGCAGCAATGGCAATATGCACTGTACTGACTTACCCCCATGAAACCCAAGCAGAGCAGGCTCTGTGGCCGCCCTTTGGAGAAAAAAGGCTGAACTTAATTCTCATGAACAGATCTGGGAGCCCACATCCATCACCCTACCCTCACCTTAGAATCAAATGGGGCATTTAGTTAAAACCACATAGATGTTCCCACCCAGACCAATGGACAGAATCTGTGGAAAGGGCACAGGTGATGGTGTTCCAAACTGGCATACTGTCCTAATTGGAAGCCTAGGCTGAAAGCCACTTAGCTGAACATTGCCTCTCAAGCTTCAATCTGCATATACATCATGTGATATTCTAGGACCCACTCTGAGAAATATGATTCTGCAGGTGTGGGTGTGGTCCATGGATTGGCTTCAATAACAAGTCCCCTGTTAGTGCCGATGTTGCTCCTCCTGACCTTTCATCAGCAGCACTCAGCTAGAGACAGCAGGCACAGCACAGAGTCCCTTACACCCAACACTTACTATCACAACATAAATACTGCTGGGCCAAGTGAAGACCACCAATCGCCACTGTGAAACAGCATTCTCTGCTGGCTCTTTAAAGTTCACAGAGGCTGGAGAAAGCAACTATAAGGAAGTCTGCATTTAGAAAACAACATGTACACGTGCGTTAATGCAATGTTTACTGATGATGTTCTGTGTGCACACAAGTACGCTGCAGTGCACTGTGCTGGGAACCTCACATTGCTTGTGTTAATCCTCACAACACCCTGCTCACAACACCCATCTGGGCGCCAAGCAAGGAGATTCCTTCTGTGAAAGGAGGAACAACAAATAGATGATACATTCTTCTCCCTCTGAGATGGAAGGAGGATTAGACCCTGTTGTCAGCCCAAACCCAGTGTGCACAGGACAACCCCAAGGTCTCAAAGACTCCAAGGTACTGGGGAGAGGATACCCAGTGAGCATGGCCTGATGCCTTCATGGTGATCCAGACAGGAGAGACTTGGGCTGACTCTGTGGAGTCTTCACAGAGAATAAACCTGGCCTGGTGGCGGAGTTAACCCTGGATATAGGTGTAGTATCACCTGTTCATGATCAGCTAACTCTGGGGTAAGAGGAAGAAGAATACCCTACTCCAGTAACATAGTGTTCAGGTGGGAGGAGTTGTGATCATGGCTCTGAATATTTTGTGGTCCTGACCTTTCAGTTTTAATCTTCTCCATTTTTATGTTGAATCAAGGAGGGGTCTGTCATCCCTGGAAACATTGGATTTTATGCTAATGATTGTTTTCACTTACAGATTATGTACTTACAGAGCTAATGCAGGTCACTGGAGAAAATATGGAAAATTCCAGGGGCTTCACCTGGAGAGACTCTCAGTTTTAGAAAGTTCACTTTGGTCTCTACATCCTCAGTCTGAAGTCTGGGCCTGTCTTTTGAATCCCAGCTGGAGGCCAGGTCTTGTATGTATGTTCAATGAGAAATCACACTTGCTCTGTATTCTGGGGTTTTACTGTGGAGGGAAGGGAAACTGGAGGAGAGATTCCCTCGTGCAGCCTTATCTGGTGTATCCTGTAGAACTCCAGACCTCGGATTCAGAATCCGAAGCTGCAGATTTGGAGACCCAGGGAAGTGGGGAAGCAGCAGCACTGCTGCACTTTCTCTGGCATTTGAGCAAGAGGATGCAGCAGGTGTGGAGGTTCTCAGCTCTGTGGTGCATATGAACCCATCAGGGTGGCTGTCAGAGCCCCATGGTCCCTGAATCAGTTTGGGTCTGAATATGCAAAGAACACTGAAAGACAGGGCTGGAACTAATGATTGTCACCCTGTGAGAGTACTCGTGTAGGAATTTGGTCTAAGTGTCCTCTAGAAATGACTGTACTCCATCAATAGGCAGAAAGATCAGAAAGCCTATGTTTTTAAAAATCATAACACATGTACTCATGAAGAATTAGTATGTGACTAACAGTTAAAATTACCTATTTCAACCAGGTGCAGTGACTCGCACCTGTAATCTACTACTTTGGGAGGCCAAGACAGAAGGATCACTAGAACCCAGGAGTTTGAGGTTGCAGAGAGCTATGACGACACCACTGTACTCTAGCCCAGGGAACAGAGCGAGACACAGTCTGAAAAATATTGCTTATTTCTTAGGTCTTCACTATGAGTTAAGATTACTAAAAGTTAAAATTCTGACTAGCATATGGTAACTACAGCTAGAGATAACAAGAAAAACAATTCTGCATACAGCGTGCACAAAGAAAAGATGTGATTTTGGCAAAAAAAAGTTATAAAAAAGAGACACAAGGATGTGTTTTCTTTAAAAAATAATTTAGCCTAGTTTAGAGGTTATTTAAATGTATTAAAATTAAAGGGTAAAAGGGAAAATGAGACTGAATGGACATAGAAAAATGGAGGCATAAGAGAATAGAAAAGATTGTAAAAGGTTAAAAAAAATTGATAGAAATCTCATCTTGTGTAGTCAGAGCTGACTGAGATTGGCTAGATCTATTTAAAAGATTTTATTAAAGTTAACTTAATATTAATAACACAATACAATGGGAAAATTTGGTTTTCCCTTTTAAATAAGATTTTCATGAAGTATTAATAAGAGATATTAAAAGTCTTTGCTTCACCTTTTGAATAAACTATGGGAAAAAATAAAATGATCCAATTTCTTCATCAATTGTGTCTTTTTAACCATGACCATTTTAAGTCTTGCCCTATTTCTTCTTGGAGATTTCCTTCTCATCTTCACAGACATCAAGAAACTCCTTTCGATGATAAAATAATTTGTCCATTTGTAACATATGGACAATTTTTCATCATTTCCGTTTTGTGTGCCACCCTTAGTCTTCTGGACTGGTAGAATATAACAATGAAGCAATATAAAAATCAATTGGTAAAGTTTACAGAAACTTTTAACCTTCCCTGGCCCAGGGCTCTTCTCTTGGTATTGTTTAACTTAGGTTTTACCCTGTTTGGAAAACATTAGCTTTCTCCCTTTAAAATAAAAACAGGAAGCCCATACACCTGGCTGAAGTAGCCTACAACCAGTTTTCTTCAAAGGTGATATTCTTGGCCACACATGGCGTCTCATGCCCCCAATCCTAGCACTCTAAAAGGCTCAAAATGGGAGGATCACTTGAGCTCAGGAGTTTGAGACCAGCCTGAGCAAGAGCAAGACCCCATCTCAATTAATAATAGAAAGAAAATCAGCCAGGGGCGATGGTACACAGCCTGTGGTACCAGCTACTTAGGAGGCTGAGCCAGGAGGATCACTTGAGCCCAGGCAGCTGTGGTTGCAGTGAGCTGTGATGACACCAACTCACTCAGCCTGGGTGACTGAGTGAGCCTTTCACCAAAAAAGGTGATATTTTTCACTATCGCAAAGGACTTATAAAGCTTCTCACTAAAAATTTTAATTAAAGATTCTTTTAATAACAAGCTCCCAGGGGATGTAAACATCAAAGATCATGGCCTCCAAGCTGGAAACTTTGTTCACTGGAAACATCATCAAATAAATAGTCTCTTCAACACTGTTGGAAGAAACCACATCAGGCATTGTTGACCAATCCCTGTGGTGCTAAATTATAGGTAATGTCTCTTAGAATATTTGGTCACGCTTCTATCTATGGATAGCTCTGAAGAGAGCCAGCACCGTACTGGTTCCCTCTAATTTTTTTCTAGGCATGACCACCCATCTATTTCAAATGGGGATTCTATTGGGGGAAAACTGATCATTATCTGCCTGGCCATGAAGAAGATAGCTCCATACATTTCATTGAAGGGATACCTTTGCCTTACTAGATGTCACTTCCTAAAAACACATGGTTAGAAATCTTTCTATAATCCTAGGGAAAATTGCTGATGAAACCGCTGCCTCCATAACAACTCAATGAAGAGCTATCGATTCAGTGACTGAGTTGTTCCAGGCAATCACATTGCTTTAGATTAGATATTAGCTGAGCAAGGAGGTGTATGCATGGTGGAAAACACCTCTTGTTGTGTATACATAAGTACTTCCCATCAAGTAGAAACTCATCTAGGAAAAATTAGAAAAAAGCCACTTGTCTACAATATGTCCTAAAGAAGAACCTGGATTTAATTTTCTTCACGATGTTTTTAGTTGGCTCCCTAAAAGAACAGGTATTTTATTATTGTTCTGGCATGCAAATTATTTTTTTATCCTTATATGCATTATGTTTTACTATTAAAATTATTAATGCTATGTATTATTGTTTTAGTTCTTCCAAGAAAATTAAAATTATGGTATTCTGAAGACTAGAAAACTTAAAACAAGTGACAGCAGCTGTGTAAATCAATGACTTAATTGAAGTCTCATTTTTGCCACTGTGTGATGCTCTCCCTATTTGGCTATTGGATGCTCTTAATATCTCTCACTGAAATCTCTCCTCTTTCCCCTGTCCCAATGTTGGACAGGACTACACAGGAATGAGCCTTCCCAGCAAAAAGGAATACCTTGGCAGTCAGACTTTGATTATCAATGCTTGTATTAAATAAAGAGTTTGATCAAAATGGAATTGAAAAAGAAAAGAAACTTTTATTTGAACAATAAAAGTCTTCTCTAAATTATCAGGCCCAGAGAGGCACAGGAATGCAGCAGCCGTCATATCCCACTCCACCCTTTGATCTTTGAACTAGGTAATCATCTCCAAAATCTGTTCGCTATGTGGACTGTTGACTGATTGAAACCACAAGTAGCTATAAATTAACCTAACAGTGTCACATGCTGAACGCCATAACTGATACCTTGTAATACAATGTACAGCCAATTAGATATGAGCTAGGCATGGTGTCTCTCTCAGCTAATATCTAATCTAAAGCAATGTGATTGCCTAGAACAACATCAGCCACTGAATCAATAGCTTTTTATTGAGTTGTTATGGAGGCAGCAGTTTCATCAGCAATTTTCCCTAGGGTTATAGAAAGATTTCTAACCATGCGTTTTTAGGAAGTGACATCTAGTAAGGCAAAGGTATCCCTTCAATGAAATGTATGGAACTGTCTTCTTCATGGCCATAATCAATGTTATTTATGTAAACTGATAAAAATTCCTGACAAACCACTTTGTATTGTGCTGCTCCTTGTCTCCCCTTTTGCCTTTAAAAATCTACTCATAATAAAGACCAAACGGAGCTCACATCCAAGGTTACTTTGATCTGAGTCTTCCAGGCAACTGTTCTCACCTTGACTCAAGTAAACTCTTTAAAATTATATCTTGTGCCTCAGTTTCTTCCATTAGGTCAATGAATTTATGGAAAAGAAGGAAAGACATTGTCGACAGCATCAAAAAATAAATTTGCAACAACTCAAGTCCCATTAACAGTGCAATGGGTGAGTAAATTGGGTGACACACAGCTGCAGACAGCACCTTCTGTGCAAGACAGAGGCAGAGGAACCATAAAAACCCTTTGCATCATAATGTCAGTGGAATATTAAAGATAACGTAAAGTCACTGAAAACTCAAAAGAGGCAAAACTGAGCAAAACTCTGCTTCGTGATAAACAGATGGTTAAGCTACAAAGGTAACAAGAATCAGTGCTGCAGTCACCTCAGGGTGCAGAAGGCAGATGAGATCGGGGACATACCAGAACTGCCCAAGGCCATTTATTCACCTGGATGGTGAGACCATGGGAGGTTATACTCTTATTATTTAAACTCAGCATAAAATAATTTATTTCAAGGATTCCCTTTACAAAAAAACATACGAAAAAATGCTCAACATCTCTAATCATCAGGGAAATGCAAATCAAAACCACAATGAGATATCACTTATCTCCAGTGAGACTGGCCTTTATCAAAAAGTCCTAAAACAATAAATGTTGGCGTGGATGCGGAGAGATAGGAACACTCATACACTGCTGGTGGGACTGCAAACTAGTGCAACCTCTGTGGAAAACAATATGGAAATACCTTAAAGAGATACAAGTAGAATTACCATTTGATCCAGCAATCCCATTACTGGGCATCTACCCAAAAGAACAAAAAACACTCTATGAAAAAGACACCTGCACCCGAATGTTTATAGCAGCACAGTTCGCAATTGCAAAGATGTGGTAACAACCCAAGTGTCCATCAATACATGAGTGGATTAATAAAATGTGGTATATGTATACCATGGAGTACTATTCAGCTTTAAGAAACAATGGAGATATAGCACCTCTTGTATTCTCCTGGATAGAGCTGGAACACATTCTACTAAGTGAAGTATCCCAAGAATGGAAAAACAGGCACCACGTGTACTCACCATCAAATTGGTATTAACTTATCAACGCCTAAGTGCACATATAAGAATAACATTCATTGGGTGTCGGGCAGGGGGGAGGGGGTAGAAGGGAGGAGGGGATGGGTATATGCATACACAAAGAGTGTGATGGGCACCATCCAAGGGATGGACACGCTTGAAGCTCAGACTTGAGTGGGGGGGGCAAGGGCAACATACATAACCTAAACGTCTGTACCCCCATGATATGCTAAAATAAAAAAAAAAAGGATTCTCTTTGCTTCTTCAAACCATATCACTCAATCCACTCCAATTTTCAAGAAAGAAAACAAAAATCTTTCACTTCAAATCATGGAATAATGTGTCAAATGCTTAAGCAATCTGGAATTATGTGGCAGCAAGATTTTATAAAAGAAACAGACAGGAAGCAGCTCAGGTGAGCAGCCTAATTCACCCACAGTTCACAAGGAACCACACATGCAGTAGGTTAAACATGGTCCTGAGCATGGGGACCACTCTCAGTGTGAAGATGTAGCCCAGGGTGTCTCTTTCCTAGGTAGGGAGTGACAGAAACCTGAACAGCTGGAACATTGAATTGTGGAAGCCCACACATCCTGTCCCCTCCTCGCAGTCTGGAAACACTTCCTCCTCCTGGGTCATGATTCTCACCGGCAACCACTCACTCACTCAGAGTCATTTCAAGGTCTGCACTGTGACACCTTTTTTCTGAAACCATTATTGAAACCACGTGTGGAATTCGCTGAACACCAGCCAATTCTCCAACACTAACAGGGTGTCCAACAGTTCAATTCTGATACCTCCCAGCATCAGTACAGACCGCAAAAGTTCAGGGCTTGGTGGTACCTCATTGTTCCCACTGCAGATGCCAGTGGCAAGCCCTGAGCTTCTATACTTCTGAGAAACTGCCTATTAATCAAGGGCTTTCATAGCCCCTCCTCATGTCCCATAATTTGACAGAACTACTCCCAGAATTCAGCAAAATATTTTACTTATAGTTAGCAGTTTATTACAAAAGATACAGCTCAGGAACAGCCAAGCAAAAGAGAGGTATAGGGCAAGGGAAGTAGCAGGGGAAGATGGGATGGATGCCCTGGTAAACAGCCATGAGTAAAGAGATCCCACATCCTTTACATTCTGCAAGAGCAGCCAGCTGCAGACAAAGACCCTTCGCATTATGACTTAGATGATGCCCTTGTTTTCACCTGTCACAAAGGCAGACACAGACTCTGCAAATTCACATTTTTGCCTCATAAACAATTAGCTGAACAGTTTTATGTTAAGTGGTCAGAACAAAATACTTGTTAACTAAGTTTTTCTTTAGTTTCTTTCCTTCTCCCAGGATGCTGAAATTTGACCTACCCTCAGCCTGAACCAATATACAACCCTCCTAAGAACAGACTGATGTCAAGGTGAAACATTCTCTGATCTAGAATCTGATTTTGCCACTCTCCACCCTGCCCTCCCTATCCCACCTTCTTTCTAATTTTGTTTGTTCTTCCCTATGGAAAAAAGCCCTTGTCTGCCTAAGCTTTGAGATGTTTGCAGACCTTATAGTTGGTGCTTACCCTCTTGCAATACCCTTTTAGAATGAAGATATGTTTAACCTAAATTTGAATTCACTTTATTTGCAAGTGTCTAGAATCAGCCCCAGGGCAATAACAATTACACCCTCAGAAATGGCATCACACCCCACATCCATTTTGCCTGTGGATCCCCAGCTTTCCAGCCCTGTAGGTCTCAGTACAAAGGGCTCCTTCCATGGTTGGGGTAAACAGACTGGGACACATGGAGGGGAGGTTTCCCAAGAATTAACTGGGTATTCAATGACCTCCTTTTGTTAGATCAGGATTGACATTTGCTTGGAGTCTCTGAGCCCAGGTATATGCTTCCCAATCAAAATCATTCACTAAGTTTCAAATGAGAAAATAGGCAGTGTTGGAAGAATCCAGCAAAATCACTCAAACTCAGTGTTTATGTTTATAGGAGGGAAGAAAAAAATAAAGCACTTACATTTTACACCTCAACAAAAAAGCAAAAGTATTTCTTTCAGACAACAAACATGTCGTTTAATTATATCTATATAACAAATCATTTAGTAAACATTAATCATATTTGAACACTTATAGTAACTGCCAAGACCTGTGTCATAAAATTTAGCTATAAACTCTGCCATCCAGGTAACTGAACACAGAACAGAGTCATCCACTCTCAAAAATTCTCCACCCTGCACAAGATTTTGCCACCCTCTGATGGCAAACTGATGTTCTGGTGGAGATTTGTAATTCACCAATTAACTATCACACTTTCTTCTGGAATGTATTCATTTTTCTATAGCCACAATATAAGAGACATTTTGCCTCTATCTTCTCCCTGGTGGCATTTCTAAAGGTAAGCCCTGGGATTCTGCTAGAAATCATCCCAAAATAAAACAGATCTCAAAACCTTACAACGCTTACTCTGGGGAAGAAAAAAATGTCAATAAGAATTTTTAACAGATGGAATATAAGACTAGATTTTTTTCCTGAAAGCCACATTTCTTGCCTCTTGGAAACATTTTATTAACTTTCAAGGTCCACTGATAAAACACATTTTAATGAATAAATTTTGTCAAGGTGACAAGTCCAGGGAGGGGTGGTGCTGAGAGCAACACGGACATGTGTGACTCAAGTGTCAATTCAGACCATCCTATCACGTGGGACATCCTCCCACACCCCCATCCTGTTCACTGAAAGACTCAATGACCACCATCCCAGGAGACGCTGCACCCTGCAGCCCTGTGTGCCTGAAGTGCAAATTATTTGCAGGTTCTTGCACTGCCTCATGGGGGTGGGTTTTCCTTGTCCTTTGGGATACTTTTTCCTCCCCTCACAAGTGTGAAAGAATCCAGGGGACAGGAGTCACTGCTGCCCTTTCCCCTCAATACCAGCATCCTATTGGCTGGGCACCAATGTGTCTTTAAGGAATGGAAGCTCAAGTTGGGGAGAGAAAAACTGTAAAGTCCCAAGGAGTTAGCTTTTCAGATGAGAGTGTAACGGGAGACTCCTCTCAGCACCAGGACATCCAGCTGCCCCCGAGACAGGCTCCACCCCACACCTCAGGCTGTCCTCTGAGAGAGGATCCAGGGCTAACAGTCACTAGACACTCCAAGAGACGTGGCTGCTGTGGGCATCGTGGATCATCCCCAGACAGTTGTGAAACCAGGCCCAGGAAAAGACAGGAGAATGGCCGAGGACACATCACCCAGTAAAGTTTCCAAAGGGGAACCTCAACCTAAAGATATTCTGGTAAGGTGTGTGTGCTTAGGAAAGAAAAAAGAAGAAGCACGAAGACTTTTTTTTTTTTTACCGGCAAGTAGTAGGTGATTATTCTCTGCTTTCCTGTCATGTGAAATGTTCAGAAACAAACAAAAAAAATGAATTTAAAAAAAAAATAGCCACCCACAGCTGTTTAAAAAAAAAGAACAACAATTAAAATACAGTGTCAGCTAGAAAAGTAAGAAGGAATAGATGATGATGCCGGGTTGGAGAGCAGTAGTAGGCACTTGGGAATGTGGGGAAGAAACTGGAAACTTAGGATTTCCAACAGTCCCTAGAACAGTTAGGGCAAACTGGATATGAGCCTTGGATTTTAGACTCTGCTTGCCATACATTTGGAAAATGCAAGGAAAACCAGCCCCCCTAGGGAGCGTTAAAATAATTAAACAGAGGCAATTAGACCGAGTGGCTCTAGTGCCCTGGGTTCCTGCCTAAGGAAACCTAATTCTAACTTAAATGCATTTCCTGTAAATTACGACTTAGACCAAAACAAAACTTAGACAACCGCAAACTTCCGGTGAAGCTCTGATTACATAACTAGAAAATAACCACCAGGATAGTCCAAATAAGGCGACTACATAACTGTAGCCAATCAATTATTGAATCGGCCGGCTTCCCGGGCACCTCATAAATGCCTTTCCTCCAAGCCTCTCCAGTGGCCCCAAGACCACAGACCATGGTTGGGGGCTTCTAGATTCACAAATTACTATTTTGCTCAAATAAACTCTTTCAAATTTTTATAATTCCTCAGTCTAATTTTTAACAGGAGAAAGGAGGGAGTGGGAACCTTCCAGACACGCATGAACCCTGCGCACCATGTCAGGATCCAGCCCTGACGACCCTCCTGTCCTCCCCCCACGACACGGGGAAGACGCGGGGCTGTGGGTGCAGAGCTGCTCAGACAGGGCTCTGGAGGGGCCGAAGTAAACGCTCACGGACGGGACAGGAGGCCAAGCGTACCGCCTGCCTGCCCGGCCCCACCCTGTGCCCGGAGGGGACCGAGGACCGAGGTGTGGCACCGGCAAACTTCAGTCTGAGACGGGGAGGCCAGAGTCCCGACAAAGCCGCTTCCAGCCAGCTCCAATCAGCCCCTCCCGCTCTGAGGACACCCAGCCCCGCACGCTCACCATTGCCCAGCTTCCGGGGTGTCCTGGTGTCCTCCCTGTGGGTCTCTCAGTACCTGCAGGTCACAGGGTGACAGAGGCTGTGGCAGAGACACTCGGGACCTCCTGGAGATGGAACAGTGGAGGCGGACCCCCCCAGCTTGGGGCTTGAGCAAGAGACAAAGGCCCCGCCAGCTCTCGGAAGCCACCTCTTTCTTCCTGCCTGTGCCCCTGACTGGGCAGTCCTCACCTCAGCGCCCCTGACTGGACACGGGTCTAGGCCCCGCCCCTCTAGTCCTGAGTGACAGGACGCAAGATCAGACAAGGGGCTGAATGAGGCCGGAGAAACAGGTTTTTGGCTGTAGCTCTTTTTAGACAGGGCTTTGCCCCTGCTTTGGAACCTGGCCCTGCCAGGGGACGTTTGTAGTCAAGCTTGAATATAAATTACATCCTTTTATGAATTTTATATCACACACACAGAGTAAATATATGTTATTCACAAATGGAAACAACATAATAACAATTATTTTAAAGTTTGAGATTTTATAACTTTTCTGGCCTCTGGTCTACTAAGGAGGCAGCCTGAGCTCACAGCCCAACTGTTTTTTCTCCTTCCTGGGGGATGCGGTGGGGGCTGCCTTCCTGCTGGACGTTTGGGGAGGCTGGACTGCCACCCCCAAGGAGGAAGGCACCAGGGACCCAGGACAGAGGAGGGAGGCAGGCCCCTCTCCCTTGGTGCCAGCCACCCATGGGGACACACCCAACTCTTGAATGAGGACAAAGAGACCCAGTTGGGAACAGTGTGCACAGATGCTGAGAAGAAGCACCTCCCAGAGCTCTGAACTGGCCTCCCAGGAAAAGCCCAAAGAGAAGAACAGAGAGCCCAGCAGGCTGTGGCAGGGGCTGTTTCCTAGGACTGGGAGACCACAAGGACTCAACACTGCCCACTGCCAGATGGTGCTTTTTGAATTGCGGCCCTGCAATGACCCTCACAGCCCAACCCAACACATGGCAGGCACATCAAACACTCACTGGGACCACTAGGAAGGCAGGGGGGAGCAGGGACTCAGGGAACGGGCACCAGAGTGTGTGGTTGGAGGCAGGGCCAAGGGGCCAGCTGAGCCGGAACATTTCCGTCCTGCCCTGGGGTCTGCTCCCCTGGGTTCCCCCAGCTCTGTCTCTCTGGCTGGTTCCTCCCCATCCCCTTGCCTGCTCACCCCAGAGGGCATAGGGGCTCAGTTCACATGCCATCGGTCCCCAAGTTGTAATAACTGTCCCCCTGGTACATCCCACAATGACCCTCATCTGCACATGCGCATCTCTCAGCTTCTCCAAATCCAGA
The DNA here is from genome assembly GCA_004363605.1 of Indri indri. Classification (NCBI taxonomy): domain Eukaryota; kingdom Metazoa; phylum Chordata; class Mammalia; order Primates; family Indriidae; genus Indri; species Indri indri. Next base: position 18,906 of record RJWJ010004003.1, read on the forward strand.
AGATCCATCTGTACATACAAATCTCTCAGATCAACCAAAACGAGAAGCCACAGCTCCCAAACCAGCCCCCTCCATGGCGAGGCAAAGTCCACCTGCCACTGTTCCAGGCCAAACCACCAGGCATTGTCCCCTGACTGCTCTCTCACACCCACAGCCCACCTACCCCAAAACAAGGGGCTGGCTGCCCCTTTACAGCCCCACAGCCATCTCCCCTCCAGCTGGGCTGGGACAGTCACTTGCTGGTGTCTTTAAACCTCTGTCTGTCCACCCCACAGCAACCACCTGAGCCCCTATGGCCTGTTGTACTTATACCTGTGGCAACCATCCCATTTAGGGCCAACACCAAAGTCCCCACAGGCCAGCTCTGACCTCCTTATTGTTACCAGGACCCCCAGAGCCCTGTGCCTCAGTCTCCCCATCTGCAGTATGGGTGTCCCCCTCCCAGCCCCAGCCTGCCACCCAGAACCCAGGCCCAGTCACCCAGAACCATTTTGATGGCACAGCCTCTCCTCAACCCTGAGGGGACCCTGACCCTCACTGTGACCCCATGGAGGTCATTGTCCACACCTTGGTCCCTCACCTGCCTATTGAGGGCAGGGCTGGGTGGGTGAAAAGCAGGCCCCAGCCCTGGCCAGCCGGGAGGGCCTGGAATCTGGTCCCACCTGTGTTTTTACTCATGTCCTCCCGTCTTCCTCACCTGCTGAGGATGGAGACCACAAGAGGGGGTACAAGTTTGTGGAAAATGTCCCTTTCCCTCCTTGGGTTCCAAAACATCTGCTCCTGCCAGCACCCCTACCCCGCCCCCAAAAGGTGCTGACCTCAACCAGGGTACCTCATGCCAAGAACAGCCCACTGGTGCAGCCCAAGGGGTGCTGAGTCCTAGAGGGGGCTTGGGGGGCCAGGAGGTCATTTTCCAATCAGAGAGTCTTTCTGACTTTGCCACTTACTGACTCACTGCCTCAGTTTCCCCCACAGTGGCACAAGGTAAAAATCCCAGCCTGAAGGCCAGGGGGCCCAGAGGGCCACCACACCAGGTTAAATGGCTGCAGCATGTGAAAGTAGGGGGTGAGAGACATTCCCTGCCCTGGGTCTCTTGTCCTGGGGACTCAACGTCCATTAGGCCAGAGCCAGGGTGCTAAAGAACAGGTGGCCCTCTCCACTTCTAGTCTGTTCTTTCCTTCAGGGCATAAAGGAGGATGTCCCAGTCTCTGTCTCTCGGGTTTTGTCTGCTAATATAGCTTCACTGTACTTTGCAGTTGCATTCGATGGGTTGTCATTTTCCAGAATTCAGTGTTTTTTAGTATCACCCATGGATTGTTCCCCAAGAACGATTTATGCCTACAATTTTTCTGGAAGGGCTTGACTCTGGAAGTTGATGGGGACCTGGGAAATATTCTTCCAGAGGATCTTGAGACAAGGTTGTTGGCCTGGGTATGAGAAAGACAACATCTTCCCCTCCGTGTGCCTCCTGGGCAAAGACTTGGAAATCTTACTAGGGCACACTGCTGGGGCAGAAGTTGGAGCAGGGAAAAAGAACTCAAAAGGTGCTGATGGTTTCTGGGCTCCCAGGTAGATTTAGAACTTCCTGTAGATAGAAACCCCTCTGTCCTCATTTTCAGTCCAACTGACACACTTGGTGGCAAGAGAAACTTTGCTTCATGTTTTTATTCTTATATTTATATATTTTAAAATATTTTTCCTTTTACACTGGGTGTGTATTTAAACAACCAGATACTCAGTTTCAAAGGGAACATATGTGGGATTCATCCTTTTAATTATCATTTAGCTCTATGTAAAGACAGACTTGCCCTGTGTATAACAGTTACATAGAAAAAAATTATGAAATTGTTCTTGGCTTTACAATGATATATAAAAACATTAAAGTTCTCCAATTAAACAATAAATGCAAAGATTATTGTGTTTTGTTGTTTTTGTTAAAATAAAGTCTGGAATATAGAGATAAGAGATGCATGAGCAGCCACTGGAGAAAGGAATCTTTTCACAGAATCAGTATTTTCCCCACCCCATCTCCATTGTGTGTCCATCGACACTTACCATTGATCATTTAGTACAAACAAAAAAAGCAGTAACATGCTTGTGCACCCACACCAGATACTTTATGTACAATAAAGGAATGGGGAAGGAGAAAGTAAAGGAATAGAGAAAACGATACTGTGGAACCATGTTGTGGTTTTCCACATGAGCCCGTCTGCTTGGTCTGTGGAAACAGAGATGTGGGGCAAAGTAGCGGGTTCATTCTTAGTAGGCACTTGTCTGCTGCTGGAACACATCCATTGTATCTTTGTCCTACTTTCCAGATGTGCAGGCGAGTCTGCTTCACTGATTGGCTGGAATCTGATCTGCCTCATGGACAAACCCTGTGATTCACCACAGGCTTCCCCCCACTCACTAAGTGGTGTGTGTCCCTTCCCTTCAACTGCACCCAGAACCGTCCTACCCTCCTCCTTCGACTTCACAGGATCACAGGTCTCAGTCTTGACTCAGGCTCTTCTTTGTCTACAGCAGAACCTGAAGTCTCTTCAGCTGCATCTTCACAAAGGAGGTCTGGAGTCTGCACCAAACTAGCAAGTCAGCAGCACCAGGGGTGGAAGGAGGAGGAGGCGGAGCTTTACCGGGTGTTTTTTTTATCATCATTTATAGAACAACAACCAGCAGCAGCAACAACAGCTACTACTTCTAATAGTGGTAATAATAATGATAATAACAATAGTAACAATAAATAAATATAGTAATTGTAAATATTGACATGCTTACTTTATATTGAGATATGTTATTTTTAATGTTACATAATTAACTTTAGTAATATACATGTTACTTTTGTTATAAACATCAGAGCCTAAAACACCCCACCTGATGAATGGGTATCACCTATGGTCCTATTGCCACTCACTTACTGGTGTGGGTCCCCTTACTATCCCATCCCCAGACCTACAATCTCTTTGGTCAATATTCTGAGATGATAGCATTACCTTAAAAGTTAAATGATCTATTGGGTCTTGTAAAATAGCTCTGCCCTGGTAAAATCTAAGGATGACTTCAAGACATGCTCAACTGCTTGGCTAAATTGTAGCAGAAGAAAATGTCTTTTCAGCAGATTTATGTTTATGCCACTTGCTTTCAGAGTAAGAGGTGGTTCAGGCATGGCAGTTTGATTTGTCTGTGTCGAAAATCATAAATAGCCTACAAATACCTAAAAGAGAGGAAAAGAATTTGCAGACATGTGGAGTGCATTATAGATGCTTTCAAATTTCTCCTACGATGAGAAATGAAAAATGTAACATTAGGCTGGGATTTCCTAAACTCAGCCCTCAGCCATTTTCTCAAATTATTCCATGACCTTCCAAGACACTTCAGAAGCATTCTCTACAGGGGTTATTCCCAATGGTAAAGAGTATTAGTTGGATGAGAATCTCCCAGGAATCCTGCTTGTATTTTCTGCAAGAAAATGTATAATAATGCCCATTGCAAAAAATGGCAGTGATTCTTCCTCCCTCTTTGTATTCATTCTCTTTGCAATGCCCTCCTTACAGCTGCTCCCATCACAGAATGTTCCTGGAACCTTTCATCTAGTTGACCTTATTTGCTCAGGCCAGATAAGCTGTGAACATGATAGTGTGCCTGTTTTTGGCCTAAAGACAAATGTTCTTACACTGCCATCACCACGAGAACAAGCCCATGTTAGCCTGACGGATCACGAGATACCGCAGGGAAAAGAACTAAAGTGCCTCAGTTGACAGCCAGCTTACCCCAAGAAGCAGAGCTACCTAGTCAACCGGTAGTTGACCACACATGGCTGAAGGAGCCCAACTGAGACCAGAAGAATGGCCCAGCTGTGCACAGCCTAAATGGCTTACACTTCAATAATAAACTAAGTTTTGGAGTGGTTTGTTATGTGGCACTAGCTAACTAACACATGTACCCAGTGCAGATAGGATGCTAGAATTAAATTATAGGTTGATTACCAGTTACCTGAGAAACAGAAGGCATTCCATAGGTTTTGATTTTTTTTCTTCTTATTTAAAGTTGGATTTCTTGTTATATGGTGTTGAATTATACAGAAATGCATGTAGACATGTGTCCATGTGATTGGCACTTAAACTCACACAGCGCTCCACACCATAGGAGGAAACAGACAGCCACAGCCTGACGATTAGGGCCAAGGCCAAAGTGTAAAATAAGAAGTTTGCCTTTAATCTATTCCCTCTACATCTGTGCCCTGCAGGTCAAGCCTGTAAACATACCTGAAGACATGGATTCCCTCCTGCTGGGGCCTCACATCCTTTGTTCACTGTCTGATATTTGGAAGCGGCCTTTGCCCCTGCGAAGCAGCAGGTGGGCAGCGGTGGTCTACCTGTGGACGATACCTGCTTGCAGGCTCTGCTCTTTTTCTGGGCACTGTCTCTCCCACATTTGGGCCTGAGGAGAGATGTTGGCAGAAGTGAGTGTCCCCCGACATCTGAAAGAAAGTGGGGGTCAGAGTCTTCATTTCTCTGAGGTCAGAGGAGTCAGAGCCCTCAGAGCTGCACTTCAATGTGGCAGCCACTGGCTGCTGAGCACCTGGAATGCGGCTGGTCTGAACTGGGATGTGCTGGAAGCTAAAATACAGAGTGCTTTGAAAGATTTAGTACCACAAAAAACTTTATTAATAATATTACATTGATCATATATTTAAATGATAATATTTTGAATGTATTAGGTTAAATAACGTATAACAATTAATTTTGTCTGTTTTGTTTTGTTTTCTTTTATGTGGTTACTAGAAAACTTAAAATGACTTGTGGCTCCCATTTTATTTCCACTGGACATTGCTGCCTTAGAGGATTGCCTCACTTTTCAAAAATCAGGCTTCCTCCACAAAAGACCAGAGTCACCAAGAAGGTTATGTAATCATAAATTTAAAATAATTGGCATTATATTGTTTCCAATTTTAAATATTGTATATATTATTCATGAATGAATATAACTTTATATGCAAGGTTAAATGGGAATGTCCCTCAGGCGGCGCCAGGTTCCAGCGCAGGGAGGAAGTCCTGACTAAAAACGGACTGGATAGAAAATAGCGCATGAAAACTAAGACCCTGTTATTCTGGCCTCCTTCAGCCATGCCTGGAATCGCGACTCCTGTCACTCGGGGCATAAGGGGGCGTGGCCTGGAGCCCTATCCAATCAAGGCCGCGGGGGTGGGACTTGTCTAATTTGGCGCGAGGCCGGAAAGGAGGAGGCGGCTTCCGGGTTCTGCCTGGGCGTTTGTCTCCCTAGTCCGTGTGTCCGCTGCTGAGGTCCGTTTTCCCTGCTCCTCCTTCTCACAGGGAGTTCCACGTGGCTCTATCGCAGCCTCTGTCACCCTGTGACCGGCAGATACTGGAGTTTCGTAGGGAGGACGCCGGGACACCCCGGAAATCAGGAAATGGTGAGTTTGGAGGCTGCGTGTCCGGAGATGGGGAGAGGGGCTGGTTGAAACCCCCCATAACCGGCTGTGGCGGGACTTGGGCCTCCCTGCAGTCAGCTGTGAGGTTAGTGGGCCTCAGTCGTTGCTCGGCCCTCAGTCGCTTCTACCCGCAGGGGGTAGCTGGGCTGGCAGTTGGGACCCCGGGCGTCCTGTCCTGTCCCTGCAGGGTGCATTTGGCAGTAGCCGGGAGCCCTCTCTGCAGCTCTGTGCCCGCAGCCCGGCATCTCCCTCAGATTGTGCGATAATGACGGGAGGGCCACCAAGGGAGGACCCCGACTTGGTGTGCGAGTTCGTGCACGGGAGGAGCTGTGGTCCCAGGGTCTCTGGTCCCTGTGTTAGGTAGATTGTAGATTCGGGCTCTCGGAAGGACAAAGGTGAGCGTCCCGCCTTGGTGTTGCCTCAAGCAATTGCCCCACCTGTAAAGAAGGACTAGGGCGGGCTCTCGCCTTGGTGGTGCCCCACCCTTGATCCTACCAGATAAACTGCCACACCTGGGCGAGGGAGGAAGCCTTGCCAATCTGGGAATTCCCCAGCCCCTGGGCCAGGCAGCTCGGACACAATAGGATCTGGAAAGTGACCCAGGGTAACCTAAGGCTAACTATCAGGTCATTAGCTGTCAATCAAAGTGGTTTGATGGTGAGGTTTCAACTAGGAAGAGGGCCCAATCCAGACACTATAAACCAGACCATACCCAGAGCCTCCTGTTATGAGGGCGAGGGCGTCTTCGTGGTCTGTGGCAAATGTATCCTGCTGTTGCTCCATAAACCCGACATCTTGGTGCCGTGACTCTGATCACTCTGTCTAGGTAAGCCAGCTCCTGACTCAGATATCTGGTCGGCACCCAAGAGACAGTACAGTCCTTGTCCTCCTTCTCAGGTGGGGCGATTGCTTGAGGCAGCACCAAGGTAGAGTGCCCACCTTTGTCCCTACTAAGAGCCAGAATCCCTCGCTATCTACCTAATTCCTTTCTCCTGTTACAAGTTAAACTGAGGCACCATTAAAACATTAAAGAGTTTATTTGAGCCAACAGCAATTTGTGAATTGGGGAGCATCCAACTGTGCTTCGTTAACCAGGGGTCCCTCAGAGGGGCATACAGGAAAGGCTTTTGTAACGTACATGAGGAAGAAACCAAAATCAGTAATTGCCAGGTTACTGTTATGTATTTGCCTTATTTTGACTATCCAGGTGGCTATTTTCTGGTTATATAATCAGAAGTTAATGGGTGGTTTATGGTTGCTTAAGCCTAAATTTTGTTTCTAAGTTAGTAATGTACAAAAAAATGCATTTGAGTTAGATATTGGTATTATTAGGTAGGAACCCAGGGCACCAGAGTCAGTTCAGTCCTATTGCCTCCTATTTCGTTATTTTAATACTCCACAGAAGGACTTTACATCAATTTATGGAGTATTGACATCTTAATTTTATTACATATTGTTATCCTTGAACATTAGACATCTGTTTATTCAGTTCTTTGATTTCTTTCGTCAAAAAGTTTTTTAAAAATCAGTGTAAAAGCCTGATACTTTTGTTAAGTTTGTTTCTAAGTATTTTATCTTTTTTTTTATGCCATAATGAGTGGAATTGTTTTCTTAATTTCATTTTCATATTGCTCATTGCTACTGTGTAAAAGTACAGTTGAATTTTTTGTATTGATCTTGAACCTTGTGACTGCTGAACTCATTTATTTGTTCTGGTGAGTTGCAGTGAATTTCTTACAAACTTACGTATGCAAGTTTATGTTATCTGCAATAAAAACCCAATTCTACCTCTTCTTTCTCCTATGGAGAATTTCATTTGTTTTTCTTAGGTAATTTCTGTGGAGAATTTTTTTAGTCCTATCATGAATAGGGTGGTAGAGTGAATATTCTTGTTCCAAAACTTTCAAGTCTTTTATAATGACAATGTTAGCTGTAGGTTTTTCATAGTTTCCATTTAGCAGGTCTAGAAAAGTTTCCTCGTATTACTAGTTTGCTAAGAGTTTAATCATAAATAGGTGTTGGATTTGACAAATACTCTTCTGTGTCTATTGAAAGTGTCTTTTTGTTCTTTATTCTGTTTATTTCACTGATTTTTGGATGTTAAGTCAACATTGCACTTGTGACTTAATTCAATTTGGTAATGATGTACAGTCATTTGTGTGGCTAGATTAAATTTGCTAGGTTATCTTTGTGGCTACTCTGTGCATATTAATCAGGGATATTGTGCCTTAGTCGTCTTTACTTGAATGCTTTTCTCTGGCTTTAGTATCAGGTTAATACAGTCCTCATAGAATGAATTGGAAAGTGTGCCCAATAATGTTCTTTTATTTTTTGGAAGTGTTTGTGACGAGTTGGCATTAATTCTTCACTAAATGTTTGGTGGAATTTACCAGTCATGGAATGTGGCTCTAGGCTTCTCTTTGTGGAAAGATTTTAAATTAATTTAATAATTTTACATATGTCAATTTATTAATATATAGTCTACTTCTTTTTGAATTTACTTTGATAATTTGTGCCTACAAAAGTATTCATTTCAAATTTGTAATACTCTGTAGATTTTTCTAAGCAGTTAACACTGAAAATTCAAGGAGTACAATGTAAGATAATGAGACTTTAGTGTAATCAATGATTGATAAAAAATTATCTCTGTTATAGGGTAAAACATAACTGTAATTGCTATACCTAATATATAATTCATTTATAAGTAAAATGTGTTATTTAAGCTAAAGAAAACTAATGAAGCATGCCATTTGAGTTTAGCTTTTATTAAGACAGCATACGGAGCCTCCCTCATCTTTTTCATCAATATTTAGATAGGACAATAAAACAAATTTTAATAAAAACAAATGCTAAATAAATACAAAATGATGGTATTAAAAATGGAAATTTGATGGATCAGAGTGGTAAATAGTTTGTCCATATACTGTGTTAGTTACTATTCTAAGTCATTTACACAGATAGATTTACAGAGTTTAAAATGCATAATACAATGATTTATGGACAATGATAAATTAACACATTTATAATAATATTAGTTAACACTAAAGCCATCATAGAAATAAGATATGTTTTGGTATGTAATACATAACTGAACATAAAATATTAAATAATTTTATTAGAAAGTTTGACTCATTAATCATAGTGACAAATGGACATTATTCACCAGAAAACATGAGATACATATTATTTTTCAGTAGAATAGAAAATTATTTAAAACAGTAATGTTTTAGGCCTAAAATGGCATTAACTTTATTAAAGCAGATGTCGAACAAGTCACTTATTTTTAGGTATTGTAAAATGACCATATAAATTATAAAGTAATGCAATCATCCAGTATAGCTTTCCAAATATAAATTTCATTTTTCTCTTTTAATTAACTTCTTGATTAAATGGAGAGTCCTACCTGAGATTATTTTTAGAGTCAGGTACATGCTAAAGAGGAGGGATGGGGATTGGAGCCAAGAGACCTGAGTTCAGGTAAATGATTATACACTGTTATCTCATGATATAAACACAGTAATTCTGGCCATATGCAGGTACTGTTCACTGAAATGGAGTATGTCTTTCCAAAATTTTCATACAATATAAATTAGAATTTTGCATGTTAAAAATAATCACCCATTATAAATTATTATTACTATATGGTATATCTGAAGAGAAATGTTCCAAATGAAAAAAAATTGCCGTGTTTCATGAGGTGCTATTGTCTGCCAGAAAATGTCTATATGAAATATTCTATTCACGTGTACACTATGGATATTTGTGGTTATATAAAAAATTATATATGGCAAAAACTTTTAATAACAGACAACTAAAAGTTACAAGAATCTCACAATTCTAAATAAAGTTGAAAGAAAAATATGAATACTCCTCAGGAGCAAAATTAAATAAAGGAAACAATCCAGAAGAGTAATCAAACTAAAAATCAAGTACTCCCTTCACTTACAAATTACAATGATGGCAAATTCATGTGGGTTCTATCCAGCTTCCAGGAGGGCAATTGGAAGAAACAGAAATAAACTGACCAAAGACATCCCAAATGTGTTATCTCCCAAATGCGAGAAGTAAATTGTAAATTTTGAATCACAAAAAAAGTAAGTTATCAGGATGAAGGGTCAGAAGAAATAGATGTCATATAAAATTCAGATATTGGAATTATGTTGTAAATATTTAAATATAGCAGGGAAAATAAAAAATCAAAATAATGTCAGAAAAACCAGAAAGTCTTAAGTTTAAAAAGCGATATTTAGCAATAAACCAGAGTAAACAATTAAATATAAGAAGTGAACTTAATATACAAAATACGAGCTAAAGATTAAATTAGACTGAGCTAATGAGAGGACTAGATATGAAAATTAATGAAGAACAAAACACTTTAAGTTTTACACTAGAATATATAAAAAGAATGAAAGATAATAACCAAAAAATGATAATTTATAAATTTCTAAAAAATCATAAATAAATGCATGAATTCAGAATTTGTGTCAAAAGAGATTTAAGACTACTTAACAGAAATTATAGTAAAATTGCATACCACCAAGAGAAGCAAAAAAATTAAAAGCAGTGAGATAGATAACCCACAAAGTTGAAAGCAAAATCTCCAAATCTTTAATAGAAGCCAGAGCACAGAAGATTGACAGAGGTATAAAAGTATTTAGACTATTAAAAGTAAAATTTTGTATATTTTTATTGAATCAAATAGCACATCCTGTGATACTTGAATAATTTAACTGATGGAAGAATAATCTTTTTTTTTTTTCAGAAAAAAGTTTTCATAACTAAGTTATTAAAAATTTTTGGCATTTCTAGTGCATATTTTGCAGAATATTGGTTATTCTTTTATTAGAACTGATTAGTACCAAAGGACTGACAGTGGCATAGACATTGATAATAAGACTGGACACTCAGGATGACCGGGTTGTACATACATAGCAGGGTGCAGGATAATGTGATGATTGAATTTACCTAGTACACGACTGCAAAGAAACTCACCAGCAGCAGATGGCATTGGTGGCCCTTTTCTCTGGGGAAACTCTCAGGGAGAGGCTGATGCTGTGAAGGTGCTGGGGACACCTCTGATGCCTAGATGAAAGAATCACCATGTATGCACTTGAGAGCAGCATAACTCTTACAAGGAAGACATCGCTGGATGTTGTCAGTATGAACATCACAATCCTGATGGTGTATTAATAGCTCATGAGGGAAAGTGAACAGTATTTATTGCAATTCAGAAGATTGGTCTGGGTCACAGTGGAAGAAGCCACAGTGTTGAAGATCAGGTAGCTACTGCAGGACAAACTAAAGAACCATAAAAAGACAAAAACATGTAAAATGTTACATATACATATAATTTTTTAAACCTTGCCAACCAGGTGATGCTGGGACTGATGGTGATGGCCTGGAACATACTCAGGATGCATGTGGTACAAATGGAGAGGCTCCTCATTACCCTGTTAATATAGAAAAAAGTGAATTAAATTTGAAGTCATTCTGAAAATTCAGGGACCCACACAGACCTGGGAAAAAACCAAAACAGTACAGTGAGGAGCATCACTATGCAGATGAGGGCCAAGTGACAGGTGATCACGTCAGTGGGCTTGCACCTACAATCCAAGAGTGTGAAAATATGGATGAAAAGAAGGAAGGTGCTGGGCTGAGAGTCCAATACCAGCTTGGAAAAGAAAGATAGTTTTCAATGGTAACATACGTTAAGCGTGTTCAACCAATGACAGGGAGGAAACATACAAGGGCTGTTGGAAAGTATCCAGCCATCGTTAATACTATTTTTCATATTATAATACATGGCTGCATACTTTCTGGACAACCCTCATATATCATGTATCTGGAAGAAAAACGAATAGAGTTCACATCATCAATGTTCTTTTTTTCAATAGTCAAAACTGTTACCCATTGCCCATCATTTGTACTTCACCCAATTATTCTTAATAACCCTGACTAGCTCACTATAATTATTGAAAATACAGCCTACTAATTATTTTCTGCCTAATATGACACACACATGCACGCATATATCAAACACCAACAAATTAATAATCTTGCCTATGCACAGTATTTACTACACTCCTATTTGACCAATGCCTTTCTCACTTTAGAAAAATTTCTTTTCTGCCTTCTCTCATTTAATATTTAGTACCGAGAAGAATGATAGGCATATAAAATTATTCTAATGTATTTATAAATCTGAAATGAACAAAATTTTGTGTTAATAAAAAAGGACTCTACAAAACAGATAACTGGAATAAATTCACTTGAGTCTTACACATCACTTCATTGTACACTTTTTATTCTTCATCTTTCTTTTATGTTTATAAAAATCTGTATTTATACTCTCCTTCCTAATAATCTGGATAATCTTCCTATTGTTATATCAGAGGATTAGCAAACTCGATTCCATCTGCAACCTTATTTTGCCTTTGCCATGAAACTTAACATATTCCTAAAATCTGGGGATTAGAGATTAGGACTGACACATCTTTGGGAGCATTAGTGCACTTACAAGTACTTTTTTTTTTGAGACAGTCTCACTCAGTCACCCTCGGGTAGAGTGCAGTTGACATCATCATAGCTCTTAAGTTTAGATATGTTACAAATTATAAAAGTCCTTTAAAAAAATCTATAAATTTATGCCTTCAGTAGACCCACAAAAATGGTCTTTTAACCTGGACAAAATCAACTGTATTAGGTATGTTCATTAAGACATGACTGAAATTATGAGAGGAGAATTTTAGTACTTAATTGAGACAATCCTACCTCATCTCGCAGTTACTGTCCTCAAGGATGAGCACTATACTGACATCTACTGACAATGGCAGCTTTTTGGTGGCAACATTCCCTCAGTGATTTCAAATGAAAACTTAATTTTTATGTTCATAGAGTGGGGGCAGGGGTGTGTCCACTGCTACCACCTGCCTCTTGAATGTCTTCCAGGCAGTTGTGATCAGTCCTAGTAACCTCAAGTGGGGCAGAGCTTAAAGGAAAATCTCCCAGACAGGTTGGCTCCTTCATATTCCTGTGGTGGATCCTCCAAATTCTGAAACATCATTTTTCCTATGTATGTGACTGGCGAATGAAGTTACAAAAATACCACAAAGACAAAAAGATTTGAGATACTGTTCTGCATTCTGCTGTTCATCCTGACAAAATCAGTCACTTCGTGCAGCACTGTGATCATTCCCTGCTGTTTTATGTTTGGGGACTGCGCCCTGGGCCAGCGGCTCCACGGTTTTCATGTGTACAGGTCAAATACATACATTTGACTATTGTCTTCCCCAGATCCTTCCCTGAGTCCAGAGCTACTAAAGCCATCCTTCTTCTGGTGAGCACCTTTGTATCTTTTTACACCCTGTCTTCATCTTTCAAGTTTGTTTGGCCCTTTTTCATAATCCCAGTCAGTTGAAGGTGCATAATTCTGTGATCATCAAAGCAGGTTTCCCACTGTCAGCCCTTTGTTCTTATGAGCAGAGACTCCAGTGTATCCAAGCTTTGCTTTTCCTGGATAAGTAACACAAAGTTCCCCAATCTTCTCAGAAATGTGTGAGTTATATGAATTTGTTCAATGTTGTTCATTCACTCATCTCCATGGGATTTAAACAGAATTACGAAGTAATCACATTACAAGAAACAGACAGTATATACGTATGTATGTTTGTATAAGTATAAATGTGGGTGTGCATATTTGTATTGGACAGTCAGATCATGCCTATTATTTATCAAGCAATAATATTGGAAAATTTTACATTAAGGTAAAAGTAGTACTAGTTATGACAATGAGAAAATGCTTTACCATAAAGTCTGTTATATTTGACATTTATATCACTATGGTAAGTGATTAATGGTTAATTTATCTTTAAATTATCCAACTGAATATGGTCAAATACTTTTTGTCTTTAATAGGAACAATTGGTCTATTTTGATGAATATAATAATGGATACATTTGGGACTGGATTTTTTCTTTGTGCTTTTAGTGGTAACCTCTTCTAGTCTCTTTTTTTTTAATTTTCTTTGTATTAATTATTAAGATAATTCAACCTTTTTCCTCTTTGTAATTGAAAGTTGTGTATTTGTTTTCTCTTAGATTTTAATTTAGAAATTACACCTTGCCTTGAAACACTAATCACAGGGTGAAATGATTTAATACCTGTGTCCTGTGGATAATGTATTAATGTATTTGCCTTTCTTCAACTTAAAAAAAAAGTCCCATTTATTTAAAATATTTAAAGATACACGGAGAGGTTGTAACTGGGTAGTGAATAAGTGGAAATTTAAAAAGTTGGATATGATTCTGTATGAGACTTTTTAGATTAAAAAGACATTTTTAACCCACAGATGTTCCCTGTGATCCCAGCCAGTCACTATCCTTAAGGATGAGCACTATAGTGGCATCTAACAGCAGAGGCCACTTTTACTTCCTTTATACTTTATGTAAATGTTATGCAGCAGGAACTTTTTGTACATGGCTTTTTAAATTCCATAGGTTGTTTTGAATTTATTTGCATGTTGCTGTGGATTATTTCTTAGCATTGAATTCCATAGTGTGAATATCAATTAACTTAATTATTCCATTGTGATGCACATGTGTGTTTCAGTTGGGGCTATTAGGAACAGTGGTGGTATGTAAATTCTAGAAAATTTTTTGGTGATGAATGAACAAATTTGTGCTGGGAGCATAAGTAGTAGTAGATTTTTTGTGTTTTTTGTTTATATCTCTTCAGTTTTAGGTGATACTGTCAGTTTTCCAACATGTTTTTTTTTCAAATTTCACACCCACCAACAGTGTATTAGTTTTCTGGTGTACCAACATCCATTGCAACATTTGCTATTTTCTGTCATTTTCATTTTAGTCTGCTGATTGCTGTGTGATTATATCAGGCTTTATTTGTATTTCTCTGATTACTAAGAGAGTGGAATATTTTTCCTGTTTTCATTTGTTGAGTAACCTCTGTTTTGAAGATTGTTATTTTATTTTGTCCATCACCCCATTGTTTCCTTCTTAGCACTCTCTCTCTTTTTCTTTCTCCTTGCTCTCACTCTTGCTTTCTATCTCTATCTTCCTGTCTTCCGATGAGAAATTCTTAATTTTAATATAATCTCGTTTGTTGTTTTTTCCAGTATAATAAACTTCTTTTGTTTTAATGAATCTTTTTCTATTTTAACATCACAGATATTCGTCTTTTTTTAAAAATCAGGATTTGTTTTTAAATTTTGATTTTACATTCCCTTCAGAATTGATTTAAATATTTTGATTTAATATTTTAATATTTTGATTTAAATATATTGGTTTAAATATTTTTTCAGTAAGCTAACAAAATTCAATTTATTCTAAAAAATGTCTTTTTTTATTTGCTGTCACCTGTCATTGCCTCACTCAAGTTAATATCAACTCACTCTCTTATCCTGGATGGAGCTAGAGCCCATTTTACTAAGTGAAGTATCCCAAGAATGGAAAAACAAGTACCACGTGTACTCGCCATCAAATTGGTATTAATTGATCAACACTTATGTGCACATATGGAAGTAACATTCATTGGGGATCAGGAAGGTGGGGGAGGAGAGATGGGTAAATTCACACCTAATGGGTGTGGTATGCACGATGTGGGAGGGGCACACTTGTAGCTCTGACTTTGGCGGTGCAAATGCAATAGATATAACCCAAATGTTTATACCCCTATAAAAATTTTGTAATAAAAAACCACTTGCACAGCTGATGTTTTTGTGAAGATCATATGTGATTATTTCTCTTTCTTTCTTCTTCTTTCAGTTCATGGCAACTCCACAGTACAAAATAACTAATGTTAGTTTTGGTCAAAATCTTCAGTGGGACTTTCTGCTCAGCAGATAAATTATTGTTATCTTTTATTCTATTTTTAATTTTAAAATGTTAATTGACAAATAAGGATTGAATATATTTAAGGTATACAGTGTGATAATTTGATATATGTATATATTGTATAGTGATTACCAGAACAATTTAATGAACATACTTGCTGTTGTTTGAATGTTTGTGTCCTTCCTAAATTCATGTTGAAATTTAATCTCCAAAGCAATAGTATTAAAACATGGAGCCTATAGGAGATGCCTAAGTCATGAGGGCTCTGCCCTCATCAGTGGGATTAGTGACTTCTTAAAAGAGATTGAGAGAGTGGGTTCTACCCTTTTTGCCCTCTGCCGCATGAGAAGACAGCATTCAGTGTGTCATCTTGGTAGCAGAAACTGGGCTCGGATCAGACACTTAACCTGCCAGCACCTTGATCTTAGGTGTCCCAGACTCCATAACCACGAGAAATAAGTTCATGCTGTTTATAAATTATCTATTCTAGGCTATTTTTGTTATAGCAGCAAGAATGGGTTATTACTACATCCATCACTACCCATGCTGTACATTAAATTGTCAAAACTTTTTATCAAATATATAACTGAATGGTTATATCTTTTGATCAACATCTTCCTATTTCCCTCACTCACCAGCCCCTGGAAACCACTGTGTACTTTCTTTTTCTATGAGTTCAAAGTTTTAAGGCTCCACATGTAAGATCAAACAGTATTTGTCTTTCTATGTCTGGCTTATTTCACTTAGCATACTGTCCTTCAGATTCATCCATGTTGTCACAAATGGCAAGACTTCCTTTTTTGTGGAAGAATACTGTTCCACTGTATATGTGTAACACAATTTTATTATCCATTCCTCCAATGATGGACATTTAGCTTGTTTCTATATCTTGGTGGTTGTGTATAATGCTGCAATAAACTTGGTAGTGCAGATGTCTCACTGAGATACTGATTTTTTTTTTTTTTTTGCATATGTACCTAGAAGTGGAATTGTTGCATAATATGATAGTTCCATTTTATATATTCATTTTTTTAGCCACTGTACTGTTTTTCATTATGTCTGTATCAATATTCTCATATTTTTAAGAGTGTTGCACCCTACTGGGAGACAGTTCTTCCTGTATCTTTCAGTTCAGTTTTTCACATCTCGTGTAAGCTTCTTTTTCAAACTAGCTTTTCAAGGATTTTTTAAAATAGCAAATGCCCTCGTGAGATGCCAGTGGTGTCTGTCTCCTGCACAAAGGGCAAGTAAATACCTGAAAGAATTTAATAAAGATTATGTCTCTGTGTGAGGCAATGATTGGAAAGATTTCCTTTGAAATGCACATTGAGGTATTGGGGTTTCTTAACCTTGAGGTTCCTCAGCCGTGATACAAGTCTGTTGTGCATAAAATATCCAGTTGGGTCTATTTGCATCATCTTTATGTCTCTTGGGGTGAACATAAGAAACAAATGCAAATGTGAGACTTTATTCCATTTGTGTGATGAATAATTATTTTTTATCAGACGCAGAGATCTCATGCCTTCTTTCAGCGTGAGTTACATGAAACTCACGGTCCACCTTGTTGGCTTGCAAAAGGGGTAGAAATCTAAGACTTTTCATATTTTTGATAGTTTTCCTGATGCAGACGGGATGCTGATAGATATATGACTTTGTGTGAGTGGAAAGTAGAAAGATTCTTCATAGGCATGGTTGGGGGATATGAGAAGGCTCCTCTGAGCAAGTAGAAAATTCTCTCACCACATGGAAATGAAGTGAAAGTAAGATCCCTCCACTCTCTGACCTGCTGTGTGTGAGAGGGAGAATTCCAATTCGCTGTCTGAATGTCCTTCATTTGTTGTTTATTCTCCCCCTGTTAGGAAGAAAAAAAGAACGAGAAGTACCCAAAGCTAATATAGTACTTTGTATAAGTTGACAATATGTAAGTTCTTGTGGTTTTTCTGAGAGCATTCAAAAGACTGCTAGAAACTAAAATGAAGCGTGGCTTTGGGGGCTTTGCCTGCTAGCAGGAAGTCACTCCGTATAACCACTGAGCCTTCCCTGCACATATACCCTACTTTAGCAACTTTATGGAAAATGTCAAATATATCTGGAAAATTTGGAGAGAGAACAACTCAAACTTATATTACATACAAATGTCCAAGTTACCATCCTACATGGTCCTCTGGGCAGGGGCAGTAGGTGCAGAGGTGGGTGAAAATGCCAAGGACAGTGGGGTGAACCATGGCTGAAAAGATGCAGATAGAAGCTTCTGATTCTGGATGTTCCCCAAATGCTGGAAGGTACAAAGAAACCAAGAGGACAGCACAGACTTTAGGGTCTGTGCTTTGAACTTTGAAAAGTTCAAAGAGAATAATCCCTCCCCATTGCCCTGGCCCTGCCCCCTGGATACACTCTAGCTAGCGTCCTGGTCCCTTGCATTCTCCTGCCCTGGGGTTAGTGTAAACTCTTTAGACCAGGTTTATACAGAAGAGAAATAAACAAAATAAGACAGACAGACAAACAAAAAAACCCACCAAAACTCAACTGATAGGTTTTGAGCAGGTTTCACAGTGAGAGCAAGAAAGTCACATAACAATGGTGGTGGGGCCCTTTGGGCTAATTCAATGTCCTGTGTTGTTTCTTCATCAGAATTTATAGTAGGAATTGTTAAATATTTTTGTGCTTCCCTATCTCATAAGACCCAGAGTGGATTACTCCAATTCAGGTGAGGGACAGGTAGAGAAGTATAAGACAAACTTCCTTGCTATTTGCCACAGTGGAAAGACAAGGCTCTGTCATGAGTGACTCTGTGCTATGATGTCCAATATTTTCACTCTGTGGATGATGTTCTGTTGACTGCCGAGTCATAAGCTTCTGTCTGGGATGGTATCTCTCTGCCAGCAGGGGTAGCTGATAAGACTCAAGAAAATCCAGAGTCCTGCTTTTCAATTAAGGCCTTGTGGAACTACGTAGGCACATTAGCATTGCGAAGTTTTTCCAGTGGTCAAGGAAAACTTAATGATGTTGCCATGTGGAGGCTTTGGCACAGGGATTCAGCTTCCACTAAAGAAATCCCTTGGGGTTTAGACTCATAGCCACCTTAACACTACTGGTTACACTGATTTGAAAGCCAGCTGTGAGCTTGCTACAGAGCTCCTGGCAAACTGAATCCTACCCCATCAAGGGCTGGGGTCTTCTCAGCTTTATATTCCAATCTTGAGGTGGGCCAATTTGAACTCTGTCAAAGACTTCAGAAATCCACTTGTTAAATAGAAACAATATCTTCTGGAAGGAAATTGGACTGACAAATATCTCAGCTGTGAAGGAAAAATTAGAATTTATCTTTGGTGGTTATTTTATTCCACCCTCCACTGTCTGAATCAAAGCTGCTGGCTCAATGGGGATGCCAATTCACTGAGTATTCCCTCAGTGCATGGCTCTGGTTCATTGATGGGTCAGGGAAGCCACCACCTCATGGTGTCCACTGAGCTGGTGTGGCTGTTTAACCTCGATGCCAGTCATGCAGAACCTGAAGCAGGGCTGGTCACTCCACTCAGTAGTCGACTCAGGGTTTTAGGTCATTGCCCACGTTCTACCTATTTGGTCTTTCACATTGAAACTATAGACTATTTAAGGGCACCCTTTTTGGGGGGCTGCAAACTGGAAACAATATTAGCTGCTGATCTAATTGCCTGGGTAACTCAATTAGAAGTCTATGGTAAGGTTCTGTTCTTTGAAGAGACTGACCACAGTAAAGTTATGGATTGAGCCTAAATCCATGTCTAATTCAGAGGCTATCAGTGTAATCCAGACTTATGGCTCTTGGTAAAATTTGTGTATTATTTTCATGGTTGAGAAAGCCCCAGACCATTCCAAGCAGAATGACTGATGTTGGGCCCACTTCTTGAGGAAATGGTCATGCCTCACCACATTTGACACTGATAGCATAACAGTCAGCTGACTTTAGCCACACCGTGTGTCCTTTGAAACTAATCTGTGATGCATTTTTGACTTTCAAGACTACTTGCACTCTGTTATGTCTTTTTCAAAAATGTACTGAAAATGAGCTGTTTGATTTTACCATTTTTTTCCTAATCTTTATCCATACATGTTCATTTCGTAATTTGTTGACTGAGTGTGGTTGTCTCTAAAAGGGATTGTCTCTTTGTGACTTCCTCCAAGGTAAGTATAAAATTGTTGGGGACTATGGGGATCTTTTTCCCCAATTTGAGATTCCACACTGAATATTCCCTGACAAGACGTGTCTTTCTTTCCCCTAACTGCAGCCCCAGACCAGCCTGGTTTTGTGCACCCACTGAGTGGCAGCCCAGTCCAAGAGGAGTTATAGGACTGAACTCAGTTCTGGTTAAATTTTACGTAGGGACGACATCGTTGTCTCAATTTCCCCTGGCTCTTCCAGATAAAATATCTAGGAGAAAGTAGGGAGTGACCAGAGTAAAGAAGGTATAATTATACTTATTGGGATGGGACAAACTGAATCTTTGACTGCAGAAGGAGTACCATAACCCAAAACCTGGGCAGTAAACAAGTTACACCCAAGGAGCTGTGGGGAATGGAAGGGCATTAGTAACATTTGTCTTTCTGATTCACCCCTGGTGAGGCCCAGAGAAGAGTCAAAGAATCGTGTTGGGCCTGGACAGTGGTAATATTTGTTAGGCTAGATGGTAGGGCAGGGGAAGTGGGTTCATCTCCTTTTGGATCCCTATGTCACCCTTTAGAATCCTTTGAGACCGTTCCAATTCTTTGTGATGTAGGCATGGAATTCTAGTGAGGAACATGTGTTCCAGTGTCCAGCTGTCTGAAGCCACAGTTGTTTCAGATGGTGGAGAGCTATTTCTTTTTTCCAAAGACACTTAGTACCCCATGGCAGAACTTCACCTGGATCTGTGCAGCACTGATTCCACTTTCTACTTCCTCTATAGCTGGGCCTCCTCCTCTGCTTTTCTGCCACCAAGAGATGAATCCATATTTGTCAGTATTTGCATAAGTCAGAGACATCAATCAGGTAAAGGAACTCCATCCAGATCCAGCCCCCAGCATAGACTGATTTGCTTATTTCTCTTCCGACTTTACTAAATCAATTATGTTGGCACAGAGATGGGTCTTTCAGGAGAGATTAAAATGTTGTACTTCCAGAGAAGCTAGTGGTGCAGGGCAAAGGTCCTAGTGGGAATCAAAGCTTCTGTTCACATTTTCCAGTTTATCTGTACTGGTAGATGGATCCAGGAAACATCTCAGAGCCCTGGAAGGGATTATTAAGATAGGGCAGGATCCCTATAGATCAGAGGACATGTGCTCATCACTACAGAGTTAAGCCTGTGTGGTAGGGCCACAGAGCAGTGCATGTCTGTGAAGTCTCTGATCATGAGTGAAAGATGAAGGTCTGGCTCAGGGTGAAGTCTCGATGCTTCTGTGGGTTTGAGATTCTGTGCCCTCCTCAGCAGAGCAGCACTGACAGAATAATTGTTTGAGGATCATGCATAAATCAGCCTTCTTCATTTTCAATTTCTTAAATAATGAAACACAAAACATTTTATCCACTTCCAAATCAAGTATGAGCATGAGTAACTTCAGTGAAAATGTCATAGGAAGGAATTCTGGGGCTCTACACCCCAGAAACATCAAAAACCCTGGTGCAACCTGTTAGAATTAACCTTGTCAAAACTTAAATTTTTTTCCCATATAGATTCATCTTTCATTGGACCTTTGTTATTGGTTGTGAAGAATAAATCAATTTTCTTTTTTTTGCCTTTGTGATAGGAAAATCAGATTCCCACACCTCAAGTTTTAATGCCATCCTTACTGTAGTTTTTATTGCTTATGAACTTTCCACTATGGGCTGAATATTTGTGTGCCTCCACCTCTAAATTCATATGGGGAAACTTAATCCCCAGTGTGATAGTACTAAGTGTAGGGCCTTTGGAGGAAGTGATTAAGTCAGGACTGTCCTCATAAATAGAATTAGTGCCTTTGTGAAGAAGATTGAAGAGAGCATCCTTGTCCCTTCTGCCATGTGAGGACACCACAAAAGTAACAGGGTCTTCAACAGACACCACAAATGTTGATGCCTTGATCTTGGACTTACCAGACTCCTGAACTCTGAGCAACAAATTTCTGTTTATACAGTTCCCAGTCTAAGGAGGTTTGTTTGTATTTGTTTATTTTTGTTTGTTTTGGTTTTTTTAGGGGCCTGAATGGACTAAGACATTCTTATGCACTTTGGTCTATTTCTGAATTTTTAGCTCCACTGATCTATCCGTCTTTTCATCAATCAGGTGGGCTCTGGTGGTTCCGCTGGGCGGCTCCTCCAGCTGGGAGCAGAGAGGGGGCACCAGGAGGCTGGTCACGGGCCAGGGCCAGGCCCACGTACTACGAGTGGCTGCCGCCAGCCCTCCAAGACCTGCGACACTGCGCGGGGCTGCTGTGGCCTTGCTGCTGCTGTTGCGGGAGGATGTCCTGGGTGGGGCAGGGCTGGGAGCACCCCCTGGGAAGCAGCGAGTTCCAGCTTGAGCAGCGGTGCCTTCTCCAAGAGGAATCCATCCTTCACAGTGCTCTCGAGGCTGACGCAGCCATGCCCATGGGATAGGGGAGTCCCAGATCATGGCCCATAACTGCCACTGTGGCTGCTATGTCTGCAGTCTAATTTTATTCTCGTAGGTATGAGAATGTGCTCCACAAATCTGTAATTTCTTAGAAATTCAGATTCTTAGGCAAAACCTAGACCCATTGTATCAAAATGTGTTGATTTTTAATATTTCCAGATGATTCCTATGCACATTAATGATTATTCAGTGGGGTAGATTGGTTCTCAGATTTACTACCAACAGGAATCACCTTAAATACTAAAGTTTGTATCCATGACTCAGACTTACTAATTTACTGGGTCTTGTCTGAAGCCTGGGTATGGCGATTGTTAAACACTCTCCAATAAATTATGAAATGCTTAAGAACCACGGTAGGGCAAGTACAGAGTTAGTGCTTCAGTTAGTGGTATTTGTCTTTTTGTGCCTGGCTTTTTTCACTTAACATAACATCCTTTGGGCCCATCCATGTTGTAGCAAATACCAGAATTTCTTACCCTTTTGTGGCTGAAGAATATTCCATTCTATGTCACATTTTCTTTATTCACCAATCCATTAAAAACATTTCCATTGTTTCCATACCTTGGCTATTGTGAATAATGCTGCAGTATACATGGGAATACAGATATCTTTTCAAGGTACTGATTTTATTTTCTTTTGATGATATATGCCCAGAAATGGGATTGCTGGATCACATGGTAGTTTTAATCTTTAAAAATTTTATTTTCTTTTATTTTTTATAATGCTGTTATTTTTATAATATCTTTATTTTTTATAATATTTTGAGGAAAATTGAATTATAATTTTTAAGGAACTCTATGCTGTTTTCCAAAATAGCTGCACGAATTTACATTCCCACCAACAGTATGCAAGGCTTCCCTTTCCTCCACATCCTTGCTAATACTTACTATTGTTTGACTTTTTAGTAATGGCATCCTAGGAGATGTAAGTTGATATCTCATTATAATTTTGACTTGCATTTTGTTGATTAGTGTTGTTGAGCATGTTTTTATATACTTTTCATCATTTTTCTGTCTTCATTGCAAACATGATCGTGGTGTTACTTCAAGGCTGCTGTAGCCCAACATTCTCAACATGAAATTTGTTCACACTTAGAAACACTTATTATTTACTTTAAGAAGTTATTGGTTTTGTTTGCATATTTATTATCCTCTATGCAGCACTTAAGGTAAGAGTTATTATTATTATACATTTGTATGCAATTACTAACTGAATATTCAACTCTGCAAAACTGTGTTGATGTTGTTCTCATGACTGATAAGGAACCTTAGGCAAAGACGGGAAATTACTTTATTAACTCCCATCCCAGTAAGTGACCTGAATCATGATTTAAATCCAGGTTGTTTGTCAAAAAATGATACCTACTCAGAATACTACACTAACAAGGTGAGATAGATATATATACATTTTTTTGTTTCTTTAAGACAGGTCCTTCTTCATTTCCCAGGCTAGAGTGCTAGAGTGGTATCATCATAGCTCACTGCAACCTCGAACTCCTGGGCTCAGTTGATTGTCTTGCCTCAGCCTCCTGAGTAGCTGAGACTAGAGGCATGTGCCTGGCTAATTTTTCTGTTTTTTTTGTTGAGACAGGGTCTTGCTATTTCTCAAGCTTGTCTTGAACTCAAGCAATGCTCCCACCTGAGCCTCCCAAAGTGCTAGGATTATAGTGTGACCCACTGTGCCCAGCCTATGTATGCTTTCTTGATCCAGAAATGAGATAACAATGGTGCCAACAACCAGTATCTTTGCAGAATACTGCTGTGAGCTGTGCAATGGGATTGAACCTGTGAATATAAGATTAAGCATTGTAGGGCACTACTAAATTATTATTGATTGTGATCATATTATGATTTTTTAGTAATAAATGGAATCATAAGAGCTAATGATAATGTAATTATTATGAAATCATATATCAATGTAAGATAAATACTGAAGTATATCTATAATGCATGGGGATAAGTGCTTTGAATAATTATTGGAGAGATTCATAGCGAGACTAGAGGTGATAGTGCAAATTTTTTTAAGCAGAAAGTTTTAAAGGCTTTGGGTTTTTTCTGGTATATGAATCCCAATATCACAGTGTAACTTTCTGCCTTCCATTATTTCTACATGGAAAATAATTTCATCGTAATAAACCACAGAAGTTTTTTGTAAAAACAGGTACTGTCACCGTTAAGCACATCACACACCCAGCATTTGGGAAAAGAAACATTCTACTCATTGCCACTAGGACACATGTTTTCTGTACAGCAATTGATTATTGTCTTATAGTTCCACTAAATTATAATCACATGCATGGAGATTTTATACCAATATTTTTATTTTTCTGGAAATGGTGTCTGTGATTTAAGTAGAGAAGATTAATTTCAGAATGACAATCATAGAATTTAAGTGTCAGCTTACGTTTACTAAGATAAAACATTAACTTCCAGTACTATGTATTAAATGATATTAGGAGAAGATAAGACATCAGTATAGGGTCTAGGCTGTAGGACCTCAGTCTATTTCCAAGAGATCAGCCCTTCCCTCAGGAATTATTTTTCCATCCTGAATATATTTGGCACTGGACCAGTTTAAAATCCAGAAGAATCCCTTTTGCAGACATGAGCACTTACCCATAATTCTGATAAGCTTCCTTCCCTTACAAGCTCTGCCTGTCAGACTGAAATCTAAAATACTCACCTGGCCAGGTGCAGTGGCTCACACCTATAATCCTAGCACTCTGGGAGGCCAAGGAGGGAAGATCTCTTGAGCTCAGGAGTGTGAGACCCTGTCTCTACTAAAAATAGAAAAAATTGGCCGGGTGCGGTGGCTCACGCCTGTAATCCTAGCACTCTGGGAGGCCGAGGTGGGTGGATCGTCCTGAGCTCAGGAGTTCGAGACCAGCCTGAGCAAGAGCCAGACCCCGTCTCTACCAAAAATAGAAAGAAATTAATTGGACGGCTAAAAATATATATAGAAAAAACTAGCCGGGCATGGTGGCGCATGCCTGTAGTCCCAGCTACTCGGGAGGCTGAGACAGTAGGATTGCTCGAGCCCAGGAGTTTGAGGTTGCTGTGAGCTAGGCTGATGCCACGGCACTCCAGCCCGGGCAACACAGTGAGACTCCGTATAAAAAAAAAAAAAATAGGAAAAATTAGCCAGGTGTAGTATTATGTGTCTGTACTTCCAGCTACTTGGCAGGCTGAGGCAGGAGGATTGCTTGAGCCTAGCAATTTGAGGTTGCCGTGAGCTAGGCTGATGCCACTGTACTCTAGCTTGGGTGACAGAGTGAGACTCTGTCTCAAAAAAAAAAAAAAAAGAAAAGAAAAGCAACATACTCACCTGACTCCCTTCTGATTTCAGTGTGGTGGTGGTAATGTGATGGTTTTGGCAGTCAGGGTATACCTAGAAGAGAGGCAGGAAAACCCTGAGCTAGCATTCTGTGACCTCATCTCTACAGCACTGCTATTGTCATTTTATCTGTAGCAGAATTGACAGTACACACTAATGGAATTGAGATTGTTTCTGAGAAAAAAAATTATCTTTGTCGTGAATCCCCCAAATAATTGCCAGTTTCTAATCAGCATCTTCAGTGAGACCATTAAAGCATTTGTGAGAGGTTCTTTCTTTTCCATGATCCTTGGAGGCAGACAGGGTCTCACGTATTAGAGAAAAGGAAATGCCGAGGACACTGGAGGTATTGGCAGTGAGGCCTGCTTTGTATGCTTGATTGTGTGCTGCCCTGAGAAGGTATTTCACCCAAAAGTTAACACTTTGTTAACTCCTGGATTCCTGAGATGTCCCTTTATTTAAGTTATAGGAAGAAATATGAGGTGATGTAAAGAAAATAAGAATGCTAAAATGGGTAGGATATAGAACATTGAATATGATATCATGCATTGATCTAAAATCACTAAAGAATAATTAGCACAACTCAATGTACATTTGGGAAAAATGATATGGACATTTTCTACAAAAATACTATTTACCTATATGGACCCTTGTTTAGATTCAAGGTGTAAACAGAATAAGGAGTAGGAGTAGAAAAGTTTATGAAAGAGGCTGTCACAAAGTCTCAGGATCAAGTGGTTTAACAGGAGTATTTTACAATCATATTTGAATATCACATAAGTCAATGCTTCTAACTCAAATTGAAGACATTACAATGGAAGTATAACTTCTAAAGTATGAAATTAAATGGATCATTCATAAACAAAACTTCCAAATGCTGTACAAAATATACTATTACAGAAAAATCTCATCTCTATACACATAGAAATATGTAAAATAAAAATACTAGCAGACAAATCCTAACTGATTATTAAAAACAATACATAATGACAATTCAGTTTATATGTGAAGTTTGAGAGTAATTCAATATTAGGAAATCCACTGATAATGTTCATCATTTTCATAAAGATAAGCAGAATGGTTACATAATCATATTCATAGATACAAGAATGTCTATTTAGCAGAATTTAATGTACAGTATTACTTAAAACCATTAAAATTAGGAATTTCAAACTTGACAGTCTTCATATTCATGGAAAACAAGAAGGAGATTACTAGTTTTCAGAAACAATACTAAAACATACAATATTGTCTATAGTATTTATTAAATTTGAAGTGAGTTTTATCCAAGGCAGTTGAAGGTGGAAGAAGAAATGGAAACAAATATGTAAGATTCAATTTGCAGATGAAATGATTATAAATACCTGGAAATACAAAGGAATTGTAGAAAAAGCTAATACAAAAAAATACTTCGGTAAACTAATACAATCTAATATTGATGCACAAAACTGTAGCCAGTCTAAGTATAATTCTTAATCATTTATGAATACAGTGAGAGGAATACAATGAAAAAGTATAATATAAATTTTAAAAAGTAAAATAAAATTACCTAGGAACAAATCTAATTAAAAATGTGCAGAGTCTATATGAGCAAAATAATAAAGAGTTATTGAAATATATGAATGAAGACTTAAACAAATGGAAAGTCATGTCTCATTCTTGGATGGAAAAACTCAGTAATATAAAGAAGACATTTATTATGATAATTTCAATATTTGATCTGATTATACTTTATTGACATGGATCAGTTTTTTTTTTTTTAAGCTAGCAATTATTTTGCAAAGTGGACATGGAAGAACAAACATAAGAATAGCCAAAATCCTTGGGGAAAAAACACAATGAGAATGTTTGGTCTATAGTATGAGGAAGCAAACTCAATTCAGTAATTGCTTGGGTACCATTATGTAGTCACCTTAATTGGACTATCCAGGTGTCTATCTTCTAGTTATGCAATCAAAAGTTAATTGGTGGTTTGTGATTGGTTAAGCCAAAATTTTGTTTTTCTCTAAGTTAGTAATTTACACAAAAAAAAAATGCATTTGAGTTAGATATTGGTATTATTAGGTAGTAACCCAAGACACTAGAGTCAGTTCTGTCTAACTGACTCCTATTTAGTTATTTTAACACTCCACAGAGGAAATTGTTTTCTACTGCGTTTTCCAAATGTATGGCAAGTAGGGTCTTAAATCCACCACCCTGTTTCTACAGCCTAACTCTTCTAGGGCTTGCAGCAAAATCTTAAATTTCCAGTTTCTTTTTGACATTCCCAAATGCCAGCTTCCTCTTTCCAATTTTCATTGTCCACTATTTTTTCTTTACTGTAGTTTTCAAAGAGACAGAGTGTCTTAATTGTTAATTATTTCTTTTACAGAGCAGTGGGTGGCTCTTTTTAAATATTTTCTTTTTACGAACATTACACATGAGAGGAATTCAGAATGTTCACTTAACATTCATTCCTTGTAAAATATCTTTGTGCCTCTCCTTTTGTCTTCCCTAGGCACACACACCTTACCCAAATGTCTTTACGTTAAGCTTTTCCTTCGGCAGCTTTAAGGGTGATGAATCCTCAGCCACTCTCTGTGTTTTGATGGTGTTGGACTGTATAACTGTCTAGGAATGACCAAAGATGCCCACAGTGGCCATGTCTTTTAGAGTACCTAGAGAATATCAGCTCCTAGTTCATCTCCCTGAAAACCTGAAATATGAGGGTGGAGCCTCTCATGGGCGCAGCTATATATGCTCTGAGGCTTAGAGGAATATCCTGATGTGCTTTCACCTAAAAAGCTACCTTTTGGAGACATTACAATTTTCTTTCCCAGCCCCAGTTTTCATTTCTTGGAGGCATATTGGCGACCAGCCAATTGGATGCTGGTACTAAGGAAAAAAGAAACGATTCCTGCCCTCTGGAGTTTCTCACACTTATGAAGGGAGAAAAATCATCCCAAAGGACAGGGAAAACATACCCCGTGAGGCAGTGCAAGAATCTGCAAAGCAGAACACATTTCAGGCACACAGCGAGGCACAGTGCTGTGTCTCCTGGGAGGGCGGTCATCCAGTACTTCAGTGAGCAGGACAGGGGTGGGAGGCTGTCCCAAGTGATAGGATGGCCTGACTTGGCACTTGAGTCAGACATATCTGTGTTCTTGCCACCACTGCTCCCCCCAAGGCTTGTCACCTTGAGAAGATTTGTTCACTTATTTCAAATGAGTTTTTCACCAACTTTAAAATGAATTTTAACAGTAGAGTTTGAAACATATGAAAATATTTTCAAATAGGCAAGAAAAATGTAGCTTTTAAAACAAAAAATGTAGACATATAATACTCCATTTGTGAAAAATTTTCATAAATTTTTTTTTCCCCAAACCGAGTGTAGTAAGTTTTTCTGTTTCTTACTTAGAGGTGATTTTGAATGGAATTCTAGGGCTCAGCTTTGGGAATGCTACCTGGGAAAAGAAAAAAAAGAAGGAAAAATTTCTCTTCCATTTTGGTTGAAAATAAGTGAATATGTGTCCAAAAGTCTGGTAGAAAAATTGGTGAATGACAAACCTTGACCAGAACATCCATTTCTCTCTTTTTTGCAAGATGGGGAATTTGCGACAATGGGATAACTCTGTTTTGCATACTGCTGTCTGGATGTTGGAGTTTAATGCTAAATCTTATGTGGTGGCATTTGGCAACTCCCAAATTTTTTTTTTTTTTTTTTTTTGAGTCAGAGTCTCACTCTTTTTGCCCTGGCTAGAGTGAGTGCCATGGCATCTGCCTAGCTCACAGCAACCTCAAACTCCTGGGCTCAAGCAATCCTTCTGCCTCAGCCTCCCGAGTAGCTGGGACTACAGGCATGCACCACCGTGCCCGGCTAATTTTTTCTATATATTTTTAGTTGTCCAATTAATTTCTTCCTAATTTTAGTAAAGATGGGGTCTCGCTCTTGCTCAGGCTGGTTTCGAACTCCTGAGCTCGAACCATCCACCCGCCTCGGCCTCCCAGAGTGCTAGGATTACAGGCATGAGCCACCAAGCCCGGCCCCAAATTTGTTTAATAAATGGTTTGTTATAATGGAAACAAAGATTAAATGATCTGTTTATTTTCTAAAGTGGATAGATACTTTTTCTGTTGGGATAGGACATTTAAATGCCTTACAGTTTCTGTTATAATACATATATGTATTTTGTCCCATGATTCCTGGCCCTCAGCTCCTGTAAGCCTTCCTGTTTCCTAAGTGACTAGAGCAATAAGAATACATTTGTTAGATTATTTGGTCTTGTGTCCTTGGTTTTTGAAGTGGCTCCTCATCAGTAGAGGTGAAAGATAGTCTTTTGTTATTTACAAGAAGCCCTTTCAAACACTTGAGATTATGGGGTTGGTTTCTGTTTTATTTTTTACTTATTTTGTGTATACAGCCCTCAAGTGGAACATAAATGAGCTTATGTCATTATATTAAAGGGGTTTCTAGAAAGTCCCTAGAAATAACTCTTTGGGAGGCTGGTTGCCAGGGACACAGCCACATACCTAGAGGAATGCAATTTTTATTTCCATCCCCAAACTCTGGGGAGAAAAGAGGGTCTCAAGGTTAATTACCAATCACCTGTGGTTTACTTAATTATACTTATGAAATGAAGTTTCCGTAAAAACCCAAAGGGGGGGGGGGTTGGGGAAGCTTCCAGATAGCTGAACATCTAGAGTTTCCTAGAAGGTGGTGATTCTGGCCAGAGCATGAACTTGTACCCTGTCTCCAGGTAGATAGTGTTGGAATTGAAGTGAGCCATTGTCTCTTGCAAAATTGATTGCTTGCTTGTTGACAGGGAGAAGTGCTCTCACCTTTGGTCACAGAACTCTTCTGTGTTGATTGTTGCTGTGTGAGAGAGCAGAGGAAAAACATATATGAGATTTTTTTTTTCCCCCTTAGAATTTCCTTTCATCTTATAAACATAAACACTGAGTTTGAGTGATTATGCCGGCTTATTTAAACACTGTGTATTTTCTCATTTAAAATTATGTAAATAACCCTGACCAAAAAGCTGAGGGCTGAGCCCAATGACTCCAAGCTAAAGCCAACCTTTTTTTTTTTTTTTTTTTTTTTTTTTTAAAGACACAGTCTCCCTCTGTTGCTCAGGCTAGTAGATGCTGTGGCATCAGCCTTGCTCACAGCAACCTCAAATTCGTGGGCTAATGCAATCCTCCTGCCTCAGCCTCCACAGTAGCTGGGACCACAGGTGCCCACAACCACAGCTGGCTAATTTTTTCTATTTTTAGTTGCCTGGCTAATTTTTTTTTTCTATTTTTAGTAGAGATGGGGTCTTAATCTTGCTCAGGCTGGCCTCTAAATCCTGACCTCAAGCGATCCTCCTACCTCAGCCTCCCAGAATGCTAGGATTACAGGCATGAGTCACTGTGCTCGGCCCTATGGCCAATCTTGAGTCTGCCAAAGGAGGTCACTAGAGGCCCATGTAGTTCTTCCTGGGGAGCCTCCACTGCAGGTTTCCCAGCCTGCTCACACCAACCATATAAGGAGCATTTTATAGAATTTTTCTGCCATGTAATTCCTGTTTGCCTAAGTATTTAAGAATTTTATTCCATGATTTCAGCTTAAGCTTTTTATTTTCTTTGTTGAAAATATGAGTAGACTGGTATGGTCTGATGAAGCAGAGATAAGTTTTGAAGTATGCCGTTTGTTTCACACTGAGTTTAAAAAGTAATATAATCCCCCATGAACTCACCATCCAGGTGAATAAATAAGCTGTGGGCAATTCTGGTGTGTCTCCCTAGAGGAGACCAAACTTCTGATTTTTTTTTGTTGTTGTTCTTTGTAGCTTACCCATCTATTTATCATGAAGCAGACTTTTCTTTAGTTTTGCCTCTTCAGTGACTTAATGTTCCCATTAATATACCATTAAAATTATGCTGAAAAGGTTTTTTTGTTTGTTTGTTTTTGAGACAGAGTCTCACTGTGTTGCCCGGGCTAGAGTGCCATGGCGTAAGCCTAGCTCACAGCAACCTCAAACTCCTGGGCTCAAGTGATCCTTCTGCCTCAGCCTCCTGAGTAGCTGGGACTACAGGCATGCACCACCATGCCCGGCTAATTTTTTCTATATATTTTTAGTCGTCCAATTAATTTCTTTCTATTTTTAGTAGAGACAGGGTCTTGCTCTTGCTCAGGCTGGTTTTGAATTCCTGAGCTCAAACAATCCGCCCGTCTTGGCCTCCCAGAGTGCTAGGATTGCAGGCGTGAGCCACCAAGCCCGGCCCGAAAAGGTTTTTTTATGGTTTCTGGCCTCATTGTGTGATATACGTGATGCTGAGCCTGTGGGTCACTCAGGTTATTCAGCTATTGTACTACATTTGGAACTTCAGTGGTTTCGAGTTTATTTTATATTTTTGACTATGTCATTCTTGGTTTTGTTCTCAAGCGCTTTATACATTCATTCGTCTAAAGAAAGAAACTAAGAGGCCAGGTGTGGGGGCTCACACTTGTAATCCTAGCACTCTGGGAGGCTAAGGCAGGAAGCTCACTTGGGCCCAGGAGTTTGAGGTTGCTGTGAGCTAGGCTGATGGCACAGCACTCTAGCCTAGGTGACAGAGAAAGACTGTGTCCAAAAAAGAAACTAAGGTACAAAATATAATTTTAAAGAGTTTATTTGAGCTAAGTTTGGTACAGCTGCCTGGAAGACTCAGAACCAAGTAACCTTGGCTATGAGCTCCATTTTTTACAGGCATGTTTTTAAAGGTATAAAGGAGAAAAGGATTGGGCCAATGAAAAGTTGTCAGGAATTCCCATTTGATTACTCAAACATTGATTAGTGATAGGCTATTGTGGAACTATAGGTTATAAGTTTTGGTGTCCAGAATGTGGCATTGTTAATTTATAGCTACTTGTGGTGTCAGTAAGTCTAGAGTTCACATAACAAGTAGCTTCAGGAGATGATTACTTAGCTCAAGGGACAAGGGGTGGAGTGAGACATGACCGCTGCCTCATTTCTGTAGCTTTCTGGACCTGATAATTTAGAGGAGGCTTGCATTCCTCAAATGAAAAAGTTCATTTTCTTTCTAATTTCCCCATTTAGATCAAAATTCTTTTGAAAGAACTAATGATTTATGCCTGAGTATCAAAGTGTCCCTCACCAATGAGAGGGCTTACTACTCCAAGATAGTCCTGTCCTATGTTAGGTGATGGGGGGAGAGATGTCTCAGTGATAAATTTTATGACTGCCTAAAAACCATATTGGAATGGCATCACAGAGTGGCAAAAATGAGACTTCAGTCAAGTCATTGATTTAGCTACCTGCCATCACTTGTTTTGTCATCTCTAGTCTGAATACCATGATTTTAATTTTCTTAGAAGTAAAACAGTGAGAGACACATAACATAATTGGAATAGTAGAAATATATTCACACAAGAATTATAAAATGAGAATCTGTATGCCAGAACAACAACAACCCTATTCCATTAGAGAGACAATTAAAAACATGATGAAGAAAACTAAATCCATGTTCTTGTTTAGAGACTTGTAACCAAGTGGCATCTTCTCTAATTTTTCCTAGATTAGTTTCTGCATCACGGGAAGTAATTATGTATGTACAACAAGAGGTTTTTGCCACCATACATACACTTCCTTGCTCAGCTAATGTATAATCTAAAGATCGTGACTACCTAGTATAACCTCAGCCTGTTGTCAGTTTTTTGTTGAGCTGTGATGGAGGCAGGAGTTCCATTAGCAATTTTTGCTAAGGTTGATTTCCAATCATGGGTTTTTGTGAATTTTCAACCACAAAGGTAAAGTATTCTTCCAATAAAATTCATGGACCTATGTTTCCTCATGTCCAGGCAGATAATTAGCATTTTTCCCCTAAAAGAATGTCCATCTTGCCTAGAGAAAAGTTTGAGGAAACTAGTCCAGTGTTGGGCTTTCTTCAACGCTATCTATAGTGATGTGACCAAACATCCTAAGAAACATTCCCTTCAATTGAGCAGCACAGGGCCTGGCCAACAATACCTGCTATAATTTCTTTCAATGTGGTAGGAAGGAATATTTTATTTAATGTCATCTCCAATAAAATTTTTAGGTCAGCTGTCATGACCATTGACCTTTGAATCTCCTGGGAGGTCACTGTTAAAAATCTTTAATTAATTTAGATATTTTTTCTTTTCTTTCTTTTCTTTTTTTCTTTTTACTGAGAAGCTTTCTAAGGCCTTGGCAATAATGCAGAATATGATGTTTAAGAAGATCTGGTTAGTAGACTACTTTATCCAGGTCCATGGCCTTCCTGTTATTATTTTAAGGGGAGAAAGCTGATGTTTGCCAAATGTGATAGAAGCCAAGTTAAACAATATCAAAAGAAGAGCCTTATTCCAGGAAGGTGGAACGTTTCTGCAAACTTTGCCAACTGATTTTTTATTATTTCATTTGTGCATTCCACCAGTTCGGAAGACTTAGGGTGGTGCACACAATGGCAATGCTAAAAATTGACCATATGTTACAAATAGGTTGAATTATTTGACAAGTGAAAGGGGTTTCTTGATTCCAGTGAGGCTCAGAAGAAACTTCCCAAGACAGAATAGGACAAAACTTAAAGTGGTCATACTTAAAGATGCAATTGACAGAGAAATTAGGTCATTTTTTTTCAAACTTTATTGGACAAGCGAACCAAAGTCTTCTATTATCTCATTAATACTTCATGAAAATTTTATTTAAAAGAAAAAAACCAATCGTACCTGTTTATTATTAATATGAAATCTAAATTTAATAAAACCTTATAATTAGATCTATGCAATGTCAATCAGGTTTGACCACACTAGATAAGATTTTTATAAAACCTTAGTAACCTCTTACAATTTTTCTCATTCTCTTTCTTTCTCCAACCTCCTACATCATTTAGTTTATCTACCTTTTTTCTTTTATTCCTTTAATGCAACTTTTGAATAACCTCTAAACTAGGCAAAATTTCCTTTAAGAAAAAGCAGCATGTCCTCCTGTCTCATAACTTTTTTGACCAAAAAAATCTTAATTTCTTTATACATTGTATATAAAATTGTTTTTCTCTTTATTTATTTATCTTAGGTTTGGTTGCCTATGTTAGTCAGAATTTTAAGTCTGAATAACCTGAATTTATGGTGAATGTCTAAGAACTAGGAAATTTTAACTCAGTCACTTACTAATAATTTATGAATACACATTTTATAATTTTTAGAAACAGACATTATAATGGAAAAATTTTCAATGTGGAATAGAACATATTTACTGACATATCTAAATATCTTTTGTTTCTCAGAAATAAGCCAAAAGTATGTAAGCATAAACTCATACTCAGTTATTAATGTCCTAGCATTAGACATTATTCAGAAATGATTCAGATATTTAATGGTTACCCATCATTTAACTTAGCAAAGTTCTGAGTATATAGTTACCAAAAATATTTGAGAAACCTAAAAAAATGTATTATAAATTCATTTATAATATTCCATTTATTCCTATCTTATGTATTCATTCTTAACAACTATGTTAGGAAAAATCTCATGAAATGTTAGACAAATCTAGCTATCGTCTCTTAACTTTCTTAAACTTTCTATTAACCCTTTTTATATTACTGTATGTTAGGCACATATCATAAAAGTAATAACCTTTCTGTTGAACATATGCATTTTTTGATGATTACTCTGAAGATATTGTTTTTATTATACTAATAATATTAAACTAGTCATATAAATCAAAAGGTTTACTGAAGTCACATAAACTTCAAAAATATTTGGGCTTATTTATTTAATTTATGAGCATTCATTTATTCTTAAGTTAATTTGGGCCCATATAGACAATATACAAACACATGTATAGGCATACATTCATGTAGATACAACATATAACTTACATAGGTACACATGTATGCATCTAAGTGCCAAAGAGAATCAAGAGTTCAGTGTAAAAGCAAGTAGAGCTTTAGACATTGCAACAATCTTTTCATCCACAATTCTTGGGCTCCATGAGGAAAAACAGGTGTACCTTGCCAACAGAGGAGCATGTGTTATTTTTTTCTGTGTTCTTCAAGGGGTCCCCATGCTGCTACGTTTCTATTATGTCCCCTTACATGATGCCAAAGGTGGCAAGAGAAAGGAGAGATGGATGGCAGTAACTGGAAGAATAAGTCCTGGAGGACTCCATTTTAGAAGATGTTTTTCAAAAAAGCAAAAAAGTTTTACATTCTCAGCAAAAATCATGTCAAGAAGAGGAGAAACAGAAGGCGCACATATGATTAGCAGAGGTTTAAGAAAAGAAGAATTCAGTTGACTGAGAAAATTTTATAGAGAAAACAGGCCTCAAATAAATGTATGTATACATAGCCTAAATATCAGTTGTAATTAAGTAAACTCTTGATTATAGAACTCTTAAAAACTTTATCAGGACTAGGCATGATGGCTCATGCCTCTAATCCTAGTACTTTGGGAGGCCAAAGTGGGAGGATCACTTGAGACCAGGAGTTCAAAACCAGCCTGAGCAAGAGTGAGACCTTGTCTCTACAAAAAAAAAGAAAAATTAGCTGGGTATGGTGTCATATGTGTGTAGTCCCAGCTACTTGGGAGGCTGAAGAAGGAGGATCACTTGAGCCCAGGTATTTGAGGTTACGGTGAGCTGTGATGACACCACTGCACTTCACTCTAGCCTGGGTGACAGCATAAGACCCTGCCATTAAAAAAAAAAAAAAAATCAGGTCTGAATAAATAGCAAACATTCATGGTTCCTGGCTTTTTCTTTCTGAAATTTACACCACAAAGGAATGATGGAGATGGGGTATGTTTGTTTATTAGAGGTCTAGTATGATCACTAGATTCTACATACTATTTAAAGCTATTTGACTTTGAGATTTTTTAATGAACTTTTTTCTTCTGCATATACGTTTTCTTTCGGCTTAGGATATAAGGCTAAAAAACTAAAAACCAAACATTTCCTACCACATTGTAAGCATAAACAAACATTTCATACAAAAGACATGCCTAAACAAATGACTCAAAACCAACGCAAATGGACATGCATGAAAACAAAAGCAGTAAGTCCATTATGGCTTTAAGAAAGTCTCCAAAGAGAGAGAGCAAAAAGTTGCAGACCTTCCAAGATCATACCCCTTCCAATGACAGCTGAAAGAAAGTTTGGATAGGTGTATGGGTGGTGCAGCCCACATCTGCAGGCCATGTTTTCCAGTGTCTCAGCTTTTCTAGTGACCGTCAACCTACAAAGGCCAAAGGAAAGATTAAAAGAGACAGTTGGTAAAACAGAGAAACAAAAGCTGTCCATGGGGGTAGAGAACATTACAAATGTAATGTCCTGACTGGAAGTTAAAATAACTCACCTAAATTAGCTAAATGATACAACAATAATGATAATACATCAATTACTGGACTGGATGAATTAATAGTTTATTTAGTAGGAGCACCAACATTTGAATCCTACAGCATATTAAATTTACCTGTTTCTGACTACCCTTTCCATAATATTCAGTTACTCTCCATTAATTACTAAAACCTCCTTGTTAGTGACGCCTTCCTGGGTTCGCTTAAACTTACAGTCCTTAACCACACTCCCAATCACCCTAATCACCCTTCCGTCTTTGCTTTAACTTGCCTAGTGCAAACCACAATTGTGCTTTACTTGTCTGTTTCTTTGTATGTGTTGTCATTAAGACACCTGTCTCCGTGTGAATTCTAACCAGTATTGTAATAAGATTATGCTCAAAACATATAAATTCTGTCATTATTTTATTTGAAATATCCCATATGTTTATTATATTGTGAGTATGCTATTGGACTAATCATTTCTAAAAATATCTTAGATAAAAAAATTTAAAACAGTCAAGTAAAAATTTTGTGTAACATAAATTACAATTAGGTGTTGAGTAAGAAACACTTCAGATATTATTTTAAAATATTCAGTGTTCTCTAAGTATATTAGCAAAATGGGTATTTTAAAATTTACCTTAAACAATACACTTTTTAAAAGTGAAAAAGTTCTTTAAGAGGGGATATATTTTATCACAATTCATAGAAAACATACATACACAAACTAAGCAAAAACAATAGAATCAGATTTTTAATCTTGCTCTAATTTATTACATTACATGAATTATGACACCCTTTGTGTATCATCGCATATATATCATGACATCATTGTTAAGGGTTTCCATCTGTTCCACCACACATTATTGGCCCAGGCTCCACCATTACATATTTGTTCATCTTCAAACAAAGCTGGGATGAAAAAACCTTCATGCTCATGCTGTAATAATTCCTGATAATATACCCTGAGAGATTCCTGAAACAAAGGGACTTGTTTATTGTGCTCAGGTTTCCACCATTAAGTGTCTCCGGTGAGGGGCACTTGGGGAACCTAGGACACACGGATGCCTGCAGGTCTCACCAGTGTGGGTCAGGCAGGGCCTGGGCTGAAGGGAGGCTCTGTCCTCCTGCACATGGGCTGTCACATCACAAATCGTTCTGTGATTCCATGTCTCTTTCCATCTAAAACTGATGACTGTGAACCTAAAATAATCAAAAAGGTCAGAATCTCTTAATAATTTAAAGAAAGCATTGATGTGCAGAGCATATATTCAAGTTGCCCTGAATATAATAAGCTCCTGTTAGCGGCAGCTACGAATGGGATTGTAAGGGAAAGAAGTTTCTAAGTTACTCACTAAGAATTTACATTAAAATTTCATCAAGGTATTGATTGGCTATACTTTGTTTCTTGTATCACAAATTCCAGGAACGTGAAGATAATGTAAGGCAGCTAGTCTGAACAGTTGCCTCCAGGGCCAATTGTAGGGGGTTGTCTTAGGTCACATACTCATCCCTGGGCCTGATAGATTTTGTATATCTCACATAGCTCAGAAAGCTCTGAGATGTTTTTCTTTTCCCAGGACACAGAGGAAATGTGTTCTGAAGGCAAATCTATCACTGTCTGCTGCCACCATGTGATTTCTGTCCACTCATACACTTGTGATCTAGGTAATTACTTGGCCATGCCCTTTTTAGGACAAGTGTTCAAACTCAGAAATTGCACCCACAACATATTTGCTTCTAGAGATTTTCAGCAAATACCAACATAAATACCTGACTTCTGGATAATTCCCACTCAGAGAAACTGAGTCTGTAGCATAAATCTGGTCCCTCCACCAGCCTAGGCTCTGGCAAAAGTGATCATGATCATAATTTCATCTCTCCTACGTGGACAGAGGAATATGACATAGCCCTCCAGGGCTTGTATTTGTAGCAAAAACCCTGCTACCCCTGCACTATCCCTCACCCACAGGTCCTTGATAGCACCTTCTATGTGCTGAATATTTTTCCCCACAAACCCTCTTTATTGATTTTTCAGTGTGTCCAAGGCCACCCCTCTGGTGTTTGCATCTAGGACCTCCTGGAGTTAAAATGTCCATATGTTCAAGACCATGCTCCTAGAGCTGGCTGGGGTAACAGCAAATGCAACAGCTAAACAGGGCTTTTGCCATGCTTTTTGACTCAGGAGTGTCTCTTTCTAGGACCTGGGAGTCATTGCTTTCAAATTTAAATAGCGAGGAAGATGAAGTCCTGTCAGTTTTTGTAGGAAAGTAGGAGCCTATCTTTAGCAGGCCCCTGGCTCCAAGTTGCACATCTACATCTTGTCATGAAGACAAGAGAAGTGTATTTTTCCCTTCAATATAGCCGATTCAAAGTTTCTTTCAAGCTGGCCTACCCCATCACCAGGTGAATCCAGGATGCACTATATATGACAAGTGATGCTGTCAAGTCTTCTATGTGGACTAATTATGGTGACTATTCTTTATTTCTGGAATCTCTTAGAGTGCTTGTGATGCGCATCACGTTCTGGATTAATTATGTAATAAAACAGTTTTCCTGTTCTGCCATTATGGATGGTAGATGATTTTTTCATTTATTATATTTCTGAAAAGCTGTCCAGACTTTCCAGACATGACAGAAACATATAAGGTACCCACCAGGCTTCACTCTAGAGGCGTCTTTCCCTCTGGGGCCTCCACTCACAACACACAATTGTGCAGCAAAGTGCATTGCCTCAAAATCTGTAGGCAGAATTGTCTCTCTGCCTGTTTGGGATCTACGGTCTCTTCAAGAATAGTTACAAAAGATTTCTACAAAAAGTAACTTCACAGGGCAGCAATTAGTCATTTCAGCTCTTTCTTTCAATGCTCTCGTCAGCTTCAGAACTCAAAGTGGAGTCAGAATACATAGGGCCTGAAACCTCAACCAGGCTTTCACATGTGCATTGAGTAAGCCTTAGAATCTCGACTTCTCCATCCTCTTCCACAAATGTTCATGGATGTGCAGAAGGCACCTGCCAATTCCCCACTCTCCAAGACCTAAATTTATAGCTTGAAATTTATATCCAGGTCCTGGGGTTCTTCAGGATGTGTTAAAACCTTCCCACGAGGGCTTGTCTCTAGCTTCCCTCCCCTCACTGCAACACCCAAGAACACAGAGCCAGGTCAATCCCACCTAGAATCTGCATATAAGATCTGGCCTCCACCTGGGGTTCGCAGACAGGGCCAGACTCTGAACTGAGGATTACAGAAAATTCGGGGGAAACATTTTCTGCATTGAGAGAGAGCAACATAGATACCTTAAAGTCTCATTTTTGGAGTGGGGTTTGCCGGATTTTCCGGACCTTGTCCAGTGTTTGCTGCAGTTGTGTGAGGGGCAGCTGGTGTAAGGAGAATCTGGTGGCAGAATCTGTAAGTGTAGCATTTCAGCAGTGGGAAGGCAGGGGCACAAAATGTAAACAGCCATGACCACAACTATACCTGCCTGGACACTGTGTACTGGGTATTAGGGTATTCTTGTCCTTGCTCTTAGCCCAGAGGTAGCTGATCATGGATAGGTAATGCACAGCTGATGCAGGTTCAGCTGCTTCACCAGGGAAGGTTTATTCATTCTTCTCTATGGGGGCATCAGCCTAGTGTCAGTAGGGACCCTCTCATCAGGATCTGGGTGTCTTTGAGACATTGGGGATGTCCCGTGCACACTGGGCTCAGGCTGACAACAGGGTTTAATCCTGATTTTACCTCAGAGGGAGAGGAATGAGTGATGCAGGGCATGTTTCTCTCCTCATAGAAGAAATCTCCTTGGTTTGTGCTCAGAAGAGAGTTGCTCCAGTGTCCTATTACTTGGGCAAAGAACAAGAGGGACATCTGGAGATGCAAACTGATAGATAAATCAATTGCCTACATTTTATCTGACCATGAGAAAACAAGATGAAGCAGTCATGATCATTAGTGCGCAGAAACTGTCAGTCTAGAACAAATGTATCAATGGCAGAATTTAGCATTTTGTGGTCAGTCCCAAGATGGGAGGTTTTCAGGGGACTTGGTCATTATTTGTGCCACTTACGTTGTATGTGCCGATGTCACCATCTGAAGGGCAATTCATGGGCAGAAGAGTTATGATTATTTCTATTGGTTTTACCTTGTTAAGAATAAATATTTAGCTTCTAATATAATTTTCCTAGGAAACCTTTTGTGTTCGGGTTAAATATCTTGTTATCGTATGTTATAAAATACACAAGGATAGAGTTTAAACAGTTAAAATCAAACAAGCTCTGCGAGTAAAACTTCTCTTGGGCAGGCTTAAGAAAGAGAATTGAAAACAAACCAGCAGCATAGGGATGAGAAGCCTTAGGCCTGCTCCCTGCCTTAGCCCTGCCCAGATCCACCCTCTTTTGAGCCTTATCAGGTTTGGCTGCACCCTGGAATCTCATCTCACAGAACGAACTAGAAGAGATTAGACTTTTGAGTGGCTGCCCCCGCTGTCTTTCCAAAGTCTAGTGGTCACAAGTTTTTAAAATACAAAAGCAGATCAATGGGAACAAAGGAATATATATTTGGGGGACTTTTTTTCTTATTACGACATGTGTTTGTAGATATATCCCACCTAGCAATCTGTTTTTCATTCCTGTTTGTCCAGTACTTGCTCCACAAGTTATAAAAAGTTAAAACATTAACACAACAGTGAAAAGTTTCTCTGAACTACACTCCAGCCTTTTCTGTAACACAGCCCATATTTAGGTTTTATTTTATATATTTTCTTCTTAAAACCAGTAATAGGAAAACAAAAGAGAAATGGAAAGACTGGGTCTTTCTTTTAAAACTTGCTTGGAATTTGGGGAAACTTAGTATCTGACTCTCAGGGTATTTTTATTATATGAAGATTAACTCACACACTGTGATGTCCCCAGCACAGAGCTCTGTACCATACTTGTGAGCACATGGCACCTCGGTAGACACTGCATTAACACGTGTGCACATGTTGTTTTACAAATGCAGACTCACTGAGACATTGCTGCCTTCTCCAGCCTTCTGTAAACTTCATGGCCAGCAAAGAATGTGATCTTTCAGGACAGTATTTGTGTTGTGATAAAAGTGTTGGGTGTAGGGGACTCTGCTGTGTCTGCTGCCTCTAGTTTAGTGCTACCAACAATGGGTCTAGGAAGAGCATCATCTCCATTAACAGGGGACTTGTTATAGAAGCCAGTTCATAGACCATTTGCAAACCTGCAGAACTACATTACTTAGAGTGGGGCATGGAATACCAAAGGATTTATATGCACATAGAAGCTTGAAAAGCAAGAATTAGCTAAGAGGTTCTTAGCCCAGGCTTCCAGTTAAAATCATTTGGCCAATTTGAAGACATGCTATCACTTGTGCCATCCCCCACAGATTCTGCTTTCTATGATTAGATTCAGCTAATGAATCAATTTTTCTCCATTCATATCACAGTGGTGATTATGGTCCATCTGTGTTCATTGACACCTGATAATCAATTTGACTAACTACAGCAGATGGTAACTTCATTCACTTGGTTAAGGGACTCTGCCAGATTCCTTCACTTGGTTAAGGGACTCTGCCAGATTCCTTCCCTATGAAGTTAATTATTTTTCTCTTTGTCATAAATGCTATCTTGGGGAAATTTACAGAGTGATGTGTATAAACCATCACATCTAACGAAAAAACTCTCCTTTATAGTTTCCATTTTCTTGTAGCTTGCTTCGGAAAATAAAGGCTCTCATATTTGTTGACTAGAGATACTGCTTTTGGAATTGGTTCGTTAAGACAGGCCTCAGTCCTGTAGGTTTCCATTTTATTCTATCCTCATGTCACAAACATATGCTTCTTTATTACTTCTCTGTATTTTCAGAGAAAGGGAACAAGAATTAACATACAGGCCGGGCGGGGTGGCTCATGCCTGTAATCCTAGCACTCTGGGAGCTCATTCTGAGCTCAGGAGTTCGAGACCAGCCTGAGCAAGAGCGAGACCCCATCTCTACCAAAAATAGAAAGAAATTAATTGGACAGCTAAAAATACATATAGAAAAAATTAGCCGGGCATGGTGGCACATGCCTGTAGTCCCAGCTACTCAGGAGGCTGAGACAGTAGGATTGCTTGAGCCCGGGTGTTTGAGGTTGCTGTGAGCTAGGCTGACACCATGGCACTCGCCCCAGGCAAGAGAGTGAGACGCTGTCTCAAAAAAAAAAAAAAAAAAAAAAAAAG
The DNA here is from genome assembly GCA_004363605.1 of Indri indri. Lineage (NCBI taxonomy): Eukaryota > Metazoa > Chordata > Mammalia > Primates > Indriidae > Indri > Indri indri. The sequence goes on from RJWJ010004003.1 coordinate 61,680, forward strand.
AATTAACATACAGGTAATGTATTTAAGCTTCTTGACATTCTAAGATACTACAGGGCACGTAAAACAAATTAACCAAAAAATTAAAAAAAAAAATACCAGGATCAAGAAAAATAGCTCTTATTTTTGTTTATATCATTGAGTGTGGTGGTCTCTATAGTATGGTTAGGAAATCATCAACAGAGGTGTGTAATTTTTTACAATCAAATGTATGTATTTCTTTACACAAGTGTTATAGACTACCACTTTTAACGTGTATATACTGATCATGTCTATGCATTTGTCAGCAGACAGCGTAAGTATTATTTGACCAATTTTGTGTTGCTGCCTTCATAACTTGTTTTCATTACTCTTCTCAGTTACGAAACCTGTTCTGAACATTCTTTTGGGGTTGTCTCTGTATATTGACCTGTATATCCTTTGGAGATAAATTCTAAGTCAGATAAACTGGGGTAAAACCCAAGCTCTACTGTTTACTGAATAAGTGACAAAATAGTCTCATAAAAGAGAAAGAATACTATTATTTTTCTCACGAATTATTTTGTGGTTTAAACATTAGCATATGATAAACTGCTAGAATGATATCTAGTGTAGTAAATGTTCAAAAAGGATTGCTACCATTCTTGCTATCGTGTTATAACCTGTATATTATATAAAACTCTCAATTCCATGTCATCCGTGAATTCTTCCCTCAGTGTTCTCCCTCTGCTGTTCACAAGTGTGGCATTTAGACGTGAGGCCTTGGCACCACTGATGAGCTTGTTGGAAATGCAGAATCTCAGACCTCACCCAGATCTCCTGAATCAGAATCTGCATTATAACAAGATCTCTAGTTTATTGCTATACACAATATAATTCAAGAAATATGCTTCTAACTCACCATGACTTTTCCATCTGTGGAATATGCGCAACTGATCCTGTATGATATAAATATAGCACTCACAAATGTGTATTTCTGTGTTGGTGCTTTAGTTTTACATTTTAAATTCTATGTAATCATAGTATCTGTATTTTATTAATCATATTGCATTCTCTTTCCACAGAGGTAGAGAATATCTTAAGAAATATTACTGTGCTAAAATATGTCTTCTTGTGTAATTCAGGTAATTCATATATGGCAGAGCCAGTACTCTTAAATCTTTTATTTTATCTTGAGTCAAATTAAGAGCTCTGCCCATGGCCACATGGTCAATACTGTACTTACTTACTTATTTTTTCAGAAACTGTTGACATTTAGGGATGTGCCCATAGAATTCTTTCTGGAGGAGTGGAAATACCTGGACCCTGAGAACTCTGCCAAAGGCCACACAGCCAATGTGTTATTTACTTATTTATTTATTATTTCAGGGGCTGTTGACATTCAGGGATGTGGCCATAGAATTCTCTCCAGAGGAGTGGGAATACCTGGACCCTGCTGAATGGACTTTGTATAGGGATGTGATGTTAGAGAACTACAGAAACCTGGTCTCTTTGGGTAAGAATCACTTACCTCCAGAATATTTAATATACACAAAGGTTTTATTTCTTATCTTTTAGAATATCTCTTGGGAGCTTGTGCGTTTGTATGAATGAGCTTCAGAGTCCTGCTTTCAGAAAAAAAAATTGGGTGTTACTGTATCAAAAATATAAATCTTTATGTTTGACCTTCATATTTATATTATTTTTTGAGGTGATTTGCAAGTTTCACTCCAGTTTAGTGTGATTCTAGAAATTTAGTGACATAAAATATTGTTGTTTACATCTTAAAATCCAATGCCTTCTTTTTATTTTTCATTCAGTGATACTTTGTTTTTTGTTTTGTTTTTGTTTTTAATTTTTTTTATTTCAGCATATTACGGGGGTACAAACATTTAGATTACGTATATTACCCTTGTCCCACCCAAGTCAGAGTTTCAAGCATGTCCATACCCCAGACGGTGCACACCGCACCCATTAGGTGTTTATATACCCGTCCCCTCCTCCCCCTCCCATCTGCCCGACACCCAATGCTTGTTATTACTATATGCGCACTTAAGTATTGATCAGTTAATGCCAATTAGATGATGAGTACATGTGGTGCTTGTTTTTCTATTCTTGGGATACTTGGTTTAGTAGAATGGGTTCCAGCTCTATCCAGGAAAATATAAGAGGTGCTATATCACCATTGTTTTTTGTGGCTGAATAGAACTCCATGGTTTACATACATACACCGCATTTTATTAATCCACTCATGTATTGATGGGCATTTGGGTTGTTTCCACATCTTTGCAATTGTGAACTGTGCTGCTATAAACATTTGAGTGCAGGTGTCTTTTTTATAGAATGTCTTTTGTTCTTTTGGATAGATGCCCAGTAATGGAATTGCTGGATCAAATGGTAGTTCTACTTGTATCTCTTTGAGGTATCTCCGTATTGCTTCCACAGTGGTTGTACTAGTTTGCAGACAGGGTACCAGGCTCCCAGCTCCCTCGGGGCACTTCCCGGCCCACAGACCCAAGCCATTCGGCAGGCACCATATTGCCTCATTCTCCCCTTCCTCTTCCCTACCTGCACCAACATTTATTTTCTCTTTTTGATAACAGAAATTATAATGTGTGAGATTATATCTCACTGTGGTTTGACTTGCATTTCCCAAATGAATAATAATATTGAGCATTTTTTCATAAACATATTTGCCACTTTTATGTCTCCTTTGTAGAAGTATCTACTCATGTCCTTTGTATGTTTTAAATTCTAATATACATTTTTTTTGCTATTGAGTTGTTTGAGATCCTTATATGTTCTAAAGATTGCATTCATCAGATATATTTTTCCCAATCCTTGTGTTGCTCTTTGATGTTGTTTTTTTTCATTTGCTGTGGAGAAGCTTTTTAGTTTGATCTAGTCTCGGTTGTTGTTCTTTTCTTTTTGTTGCTTTTGTTACTTCTGCTTTTTTAGTGTGATAAAACATTGTCAAGGCTAGTGTCAAAGAGATTGTTCCCTATGCTTTCTTCTAGAAGTTATATAGTTTCTGGTATTATGTTTAATGTTAATCCATTTTGAGTTAATTTTTGTATATTGTGTCAATGTCCAGTTTCATTATCGTACATGAAGATAGCTACTTTTTATCATCATTTATTGCTTTCTCAGTTCTTTTCCATGGATCTATGTGTCTTTTTATGTCAGTACCAGACTCTTGGTTAGTATAGCTTTGTAGCAGTTTGAAATAAGAAGTGTAAAGACTCCAACTTTGTTCTCTCTCAAGATTGTGTTGGTTATTTGGGGTCATTCGTGGTTTCATAGAAAGTTTTGAATTTTTTACTATTTCTGCAAAAAATGTTGCTGGGATTTTAATAGGGACTTAATAGGGACTGTGGATTGCTTTATATAGTATGGACATTTTGTATTATTCCAATCCATGAATAAGGGATATCTTTTTATTTATTTGTGTCTTCTTCCATTACATTATTTAATGTCAGATTTTATGAACAAATCTTTCAATTCCTTAGTTAAATTGAGTCTTGAGAATTTTATAATACTTAATTCTATTGTAAGAGGTATTGTTTTTGTTTGGTTTGTTCAGTATTTCTTCTTCACGATTTAATCTTGGTGGGTTTTTTGTTTGAGGAATTTATTTCTTCTAATTTATCCGATTTGTTGTCATAATTGTTCTGAGTGTCTTATTATCTTCTTTATTTCTGTGAGATCAGTTTTAGTGTCCTCTCTTCCATTTATAATTTTTTCACTCCTCTTGTTATTCTTCCCTTTATTAATCTAACCAAAATTTTTTCAGTTCTGTTTTCTTTAAAAACCTCAACTGTTAGTTACTTTAGTGTTTTGTATTGTCTTTCTGGTCTCTATTTAAAATTTTTTGTTATAAGATTTGTTATTTCATTATGCAAACATTGGGATTATTTTGTTCTTTCTCTTTAAATTTTTTGGGGATGAAAGTTATATTCATTTAATTTCTTTCTTTTTCTCTAAATGTCAAAGCTTACCATTGTATTCATATCTTAGTACTGCTTTAGTTGCATCCCACAAGTTTTCATTTGTGGTGTTCTAACTACATTTTTCTAATACTTTTTGATTTCCCTTTGTTTTTGTTGTCCCATTGTTTATTCAGGGGCATGTTTTTTACTGTCCAGATGTTTGTGAGTTTCCCAATTTTTCTTCTGCTAGTGATTTCCAGTTTTATTCCATTGTGATCAGAAAGAAAAACTTGATATACTTTTAATATTTTTAAATTTGAAAAGACTAGTTTTGGCCCAAAATTTGCTCTATCTTGGAGAATATTCCATGTGTTCTTAAGAAGAATACATATTCTCATATTTTTGGATAAAATGTTATATGTTTGTCTGTTAGGTCAATTTAATTGATAGTGTTTTACAAGTGCACTCTTACTAGTTTTCTGAATGAATGATCTATCCATTGTTTTAAGTATGGCAGTGTAATCCCATTTTATTATTGTATTCCTGTCTATATTTCCCTACAGTTCTGTTAATGTCCACTTTATACATTTAGGAGCTTCAGTGTTGCATGCATAGGTATGTTTCATTGTATATCCTCTTGACAAATTAATCTTTTTGTTACTATATAGTGCACATTTTTTACTGTTATGACAGATTCTGCCTGGAAGCCTATTTTTTCATATATAACTACCCCTGTACTATTTTTTTATATAATTTGCATGGAATATCCTTTTCCATTCTTTCACTTTTAGTCTGTTTGTCCATAAAACAAATGTGAGTCTCTTGTAAGCAGTATATTGTAGAATTTGGTGACAGTGAGCAACCTTGTCTGGTTCCAGTTCTCAGTGAGAATGCTTTCAATTTTTTCCCATTCAATATGATGTTGCCTGTGGGTTTGCCATATATAGCTTTTATAATATTGTGATATGTTCTATGTATGTCTATTTTCTTAAGAGTTCTTATAAAAAGGTGCTGAATTTTGTCAAATGCTTTTTCTGCATCTATTAAGAGGATCATATGATCTTTGTTTCTGCTTCTATTTATGTGGGGAATCACATTTATAGATTTGTGTATGTTGAACTATCCTTGCATGTCTGGGATGAAGCCCACCTGATCATGGTGGATTATTTTTTTGATGTGCAGTTGAATTTTCTTTGCTAGGATTATATTGATAATTTTTCCATCCATACTCGTAAGAGATATTGGTCTGTAGTTTTTTCTTGTTCTTTTTATTATTATTATTTATTTTGCTATCATGGTGATATGGCCTTCATAGAATGAGTTGGGCAGGATTCCTTTCTTCTCTATGTTATGAAATAATTTTCTAGTATAGGTACAAGTTCTTCTTTGTAGGTCTGGTAAAATGCAGCCATGAAACATGTGGTGTGGGACTTTTTGTTGAGAGATTTTTTTATTGATGCTTCAATTTCGTTACTTGAAATTGTTCTGTTCAGAAATTCTATTTCTTCCTAATTGAGCCTAGGGAGATTGTATGTTTCTAAGAATTTGTCATTTCCTCAACATATTCAATTTTATATGCATAGAAATTTTTATAGTATTCAGAGATGATATTTTGTATTTCTGTTATATCAGTTTTTTGTGTCTGGGTGGTTTTGTAGTAACATGTTTTTCATTTCTGATTGGGTTTATTTGGGTCCTTCTTTTCTGTTTCTGGTTAATCTAGCAAGAGGCCCACCAATTTTGTTCATCTTTTCAAAGAACAAACTTTTTGTTTGATTGATCTTCTGTATCTTTTTTTCGTTTTGATTTCATTTAGTTCTGCTCTGACCTTAGTTATCTCTTTTCTTCTGCTCTGTTTGGGATTGGTTTGCTCTTCCTTTTTCAATTCCTTGAGACAATTCATTAGATTGTTGATTTGTGATCTTTCCCTCTTTTGGATGTAGGCATTTATGGCTATGAATTTTTCTCTTATGGCCGCTTTCACTAAATCCCACAGATTTTCATAATGAGCTGTTTTATCATTATATAATGCCTTTCATTGTCCCTTGTGACATTTTTTGGTGTATTTTGTCAATGTGAGATTATTTGATGTTGATTTTAATAAATTTTTTTCTATTTTTTCATTTTCAGCCCATGTGTATTTTTACATATGAAGTGGGTCTTTTGTAGAAAGCATGGAGTTAGATCTAATTTCTTGAATTTATTTAGACAAAATATATTTTTGATTTATTTACGGAAAATAATTACTGAAAGGGAAGGCGTCATTATTGCATGTTACTTCTATAGGTCTTATAGCTACTTTACTCTTGTTTTCCTTTACTGTTTTCCTTTGTGTTTTGTTGGATTTTGTAGTGACATGCTTTGATTTTTTTCTCATTTCCTTTTGTGTATCCTACTATATTTTTATTAAATTTTTGTGTTTTTCCTTTAAACCCCAAGCATATTGGGTTCTGTACCTACTGTACATAATTTCTTTGTGGTTACAACAGATATTGCAAAAAACATCTGAAATTTATAACAAACTATTTTAATCTGAAAACTGTATCTGTAATTCAAAGCCTTTTTTTTTTTTTTTTTTTTTTTGAGATAGAGTCTCACTCTGTTCCCTGGGCTAGAGTGCCGTGGCGTCAGCCTAGCTCACAGCAACCTCAAACTCCTGGGCTCGAGCAATCCTCCTGCCTCAGCCTCCCGAGAAGCTGGGATTACAGGCATGAGCCACCATGCCCGGCTAATTTTTTCTATATATTTTTAGTTGTCCAGCTAATTTCTTTCTATTTTTTTTTTGGCAGAGATGGGGGCTCGCTGTTGCTCAGGCTGGTCTCGAACTCCTGAGCTCTAACGATCCACCTGCCTCAGCCTCCCAGAGTGCTAGGATTACAGGCGTGAGCCACCGCGACCAGCCCCAAAGCCTTTATCTATAGTTCAGACCTTACTCAACATCACAAGTGCCCCTGCCTTTGACAACCCCAATTGCATTCTCTTGATGTCATAAGTTACATCTTTTTGTATTGTGTATCTATTACCTCAAATTTATGCTTATTTTAAGGGTTTGTCTTTTCAAATCTACAGCAGAATTGAAAGTATTTTATGCATAGATACTATGGTAACACAGAATACTACATTCATGTATATAATAACATTTACCATAGATCTTTATATATTCATATAACTATGTGCTTCATATTTTACTCTTTGATATGAATAACTGACTCTCTTTTGCATTTCACGTAAGGCATGTCTTTGGAATATAAATTTATAAAGCTTTTTGTTTATCTTTGAAAGTCTTTATTTTTAACTAATTTTTAAAGATTTTTTCCAGAAATAGTGACCCTGGTTGGTTGTTGTCATTTTACTAGTATTTTTAGTATATCATCCTATACCTTTTTGGCCGGCAAGGTCTAAAAAATCTGTTGATTATCCTATAGGGGTGCCTTGTACATGACCTATCACATTTTTCTTGCTGATTGCAAGATTCTCTTGGTTTGTAACTTTTGAATCTTTGGTTATGATGTGTCTTGTTTTGTGTCTCTTTGTGTTGTTCTTAGTTAGAGCGGGTTGATCTTCTTTAAATTTTATGTCATTTTCTCTCTCAAACTTAGGAAGTTCTCAAGTATTATTTCTTTATGTAAACTCCCTGCCCTTTTTTCTCTTCTATAATTACAGAAATCCCATTATGACTAATTTGTCATGCTTGATGGTAATAAGTCCCTTAGGCTCTCTTTACTTTTCATCATTTTTTTCTTTTTGCTCTCTTAACTATAATTCAAGTTTGTTGTCGACCCTATCTAGTAAATCTTTAAATTCAGTTATTTTGTTTTTCAGTTCTATACTTTTTACTTTGGAGGTTCCTTTTATTTTAGATTTAATCATTTTGTTAGTAATTTCATTTTCTTTATGCATTGTTTTCCTCCTTCTATTTAATTGTGTTCTCATTTAGCTGATAGAGCATCTTTAAGATAGATATTTTAAATTCTTTTAAAATTATTTCATAGGTCTTCACTTCTCTAGGGTCACTTGAATATTTTTGTTCTTTCATTGGGCTATATGACCTGGTTTCCTTGATGTCTTGTGATTTTTGGTTGAGATTTTGGTCATTTAAAAAAAACGGCTGCCTATTCCATCCTTTACAGAATGGTTATAGAGAAAATTTGGCACCATACACCCACACTAGACATTCTGGGCACTTTTCCAAACTGTTGGCAGGCCGCGTCTTCTCTGGAGTACTCTGTATATTTTGCAATTAAAATTGTTTACCTCTTAAGAGCCCTTAATCTTTACCTTCCATAATAAATTTGATATGTTCTACAGTCTCTCTCTTGCTGTAAAAGTTACTCATCTTTTTTCTCACTGGACTCAACATGTCATTTAAACTATCTCCATTTTTTTCCAGCAATACATTTTAAAGGATACAATAACAAGTCTTTGGAAAGCCCCAGAAAAACTCATGATATTGGTTATAGGATTGGATTAAGTGTTCACTCAAATATTTCTGAAGACCAGAGATTTAAAATTGAAGAGAATATTTCTAAATGTGATCAATTTGATGGGTCCTTTGTTAAAAGTTTAGAATTCTTCCACCAACAAATAATACCATTTTGTGCCCAAATCTACAACTGTGATCAGTATGGTAAGGTGTTTACTCAGTCTTCATGGCTTACTCAATACCAGGGAATAGATAATTTGGAAAAACAATACATATCCAATAAAACTTTGATGTCCTTTATCCAGGACTCTTCCCTAAGTAATTACCAGGATATTTATATTGATGAGAGAAATTATCCATGTATTGAACCTGAAAAATCCTTAAACCAAGACTTTTCCTCAAGAAGATGTCAGAAATCTCAATATCCAGAGATCCGGTACAAATGTAAAAAATGTCAGAAAGTCTTCAATCAAGTTTTAAAGCTTAGTAGCAATGAGAATATCCATATTCAAGAGTATTATTACAAATGTAATGAATGTGTAGCAGCTTTTACCCAGTGAGGGAAACATTCTCAAAATCGGGGAATTCATATTAGAGAAAATTCAAACAGATATCGTAAGTGTAAGGATGTTTTTAGTCAGTCATCCAATCTAAAAAAACATAACATAATCCCCACTGAAGAAAACCTTTGCAAGTGTAAAGACTTTGGCAAAACCTCTAACCAGAGTTCACAGCTTCAACATCAGAACATTTATACTGGAGAAAAACCTTATGAATGTAAAGGAAGTAGTAAATTCTTATCTTGTTGCTCAAGTATTATTGTGCGTCAAAGAATTCATACTGGGGTGAAACCTTTCAAATGTAAAGAGTGTGGCAAAGCCTTTAATTATAATTCACTCCTTATTCGACATCAAAGAATTCATAATGGAGTGAAATCCTACATATGTCAAGAATGTGGCAAAGCCTTTATCTGTAATTCAGACCTTACTCAACATCACAGAATTCATACTGGAGAGAAACCCTACAAATGCAAAGAATGTGGCAAAGCCTTTTACCGTGGGTCACACCTTACTCGGCATCAGGCAATTCATAATGGAGTGAAATCCTACAAATGTCAAGAATGTGGCAAAGCCTTTATCTGTAGTTCAGACCTTATTTGACATCAGAGAATTCATACTGGAGTGAAACCCTACAAACGTAAAGAATGTGGCAAAGCCTATTACCGTGGTTCACACCTTACTCGGCATCAGGTAATTCATACTGGATTGAAACCCTACAAATGTAAACAGTGTGACAAAGCCTTCAACCGTAGTTCACACCTTACTCGGCATCAGAGAATTCATACTGGAGTAAAACCCTACAAATGTAAAGAATGTGGCAAAGCCTTTAACTGTAGTACAAGCCTGACATGACATCAGATAATTCATACTGGAGAGAAACCCTACAACTGTAAAGAATGTGGTAAATCCTTTACCCAGTCTTCAAGCCTTAGACAACATCAAAGAATTCATACTGAAGGGAAACCCTACAAATGTAAAGAATGTGACAAAATATTTTACATTATTTCACACCTTACTCAACATCAGAGAATTCATACTACAGAAACTTTATAAATGTAATACATGTCAAAAGAGTTTTACCTAAAATATGCAATTTAGAAATCACCATAGAGTTCATAGAAAAAGAAACTTTACAGGTGTAATAAATGTGGAGAAGTGTATAATCAAAAGTTAAGTCTATGTGCATCAGGGGACTCACATAAAGTAAAAACTAAAACACTTTCAAATTTTACACTAACACAGTATTTACTGTGAAGATAATAATGCAAAGTCAAAGCAATTAGATAATTTATTTGATCATATTTTTCAAAAGAGCAAGAACATCAAAGTTTGGACAGTTAGTATATTCAATGAGAGCTTTATTGATAGCACTTGAAATTTTTCAAAACCAAATATTATTGATGTAATTGAGTTCTCAAATTACTTAATTGCTGTATTCTAATCTCTAGTGTTTATAGGAAAATATGTTATCTCTGGTTCCTCCATAAGATCTATAAGAAACCATTCAATATTAGGTAATATGATTAATGCCAATTTTTCCTTGAAAGTTTAACAGCAAATGTAAAATACATTAAGAAAACCTAAAGAAAGATGACTTTTATGCTTGAATTGTAGAACAATGATGCATGTAAGCATACAGTATGTATTCAGAGCATTTTTCTTCTGTATTCAAGAGAGAAACATTCTGAATTTTCAATATAAATCATTTTACCAATTGCTCCTTATGTTGGAAAAAATATCTGGTTAAAATACTGGCAAACTTTTATAGTAGAATGAAATAAAAGACTTGAATATTATTTGTTGTGATAGAGGACACAGAAGTCTTGAATGTTATTCGATATGATAGAAATAAAAACATTTAATAGATGTCAAAGGAAAGCGAAGATAACTCCTGTATATTGTATTCAAGTTAATGTGCACTAAATGATTAGCCTCACTCTTTAAAATTAAAGAAGGCACAAGTCTAAGGTTACTATATTAGATAAGAAATGCTTCTTGACTGCTGGTGACCAGGAAGCATATAGCGAATTTCAAAATGCTTTATTTAGGCTATGGGTTAATTAACTTATTTTGATAAGTGAAAGTGGTTATTAATGTTTTGTCACTAATGTACAATAAATGAAATGTTACCCTGCCACTGATGTTAAACTATCTTATCTTCAAGATTGTAGTTAACAGATAAAAATAATGTGTTATTAGGTAGCAAAATGGAATGACTTTTCTAGTAATCTCTTTTTCCTGAGGACCTAAAATTCCAATAATTTGGAGAATATTGTTTTCATCACTATTTTGCATACTTTTCTCTTTTTTGTAACTATGGAAATACTGTGATGGTTATAATAAATATTATATGAGAGAACATTAAATCCATATCTCTTAATCCTAAATCACTATTCATGAAATTTTACTCAATATTTTTCTTTGAACATGGCCCTTTTCTGGGCCAAGTGAGCACATAGAGATTGTTAGGTTTTGATTTACATTGAATGCAGTATACAATATATCAAGCTAAAAATAAACTTTGCATACAAGAACAATAGAGGAAGAAGTTCACGTGTGTGACTATATTCTGAAGATGAAAGTAATGGATCAAAACAGATAATTTCAGAAGAGTTGATGATTTGCAAGAGAACTGGGCCTTACAAATTCTCAACGTAAAACAAAGTTTCTCTACTGTAGATTAAATTTATTTCTCACAAATCTCATTTCTCCAAGGTATGTAATATACCCATACAAATGCTGTCTTTTTACTTTCTGCCTATTCAGTTAGCATAACTATATTGTTTTCTTGTCCTTCAAATTGTTGAAAATAGATGGACTATCACATGCTCACACTTTAGGCTGGGGCAACTTCCACCCTTCAAGCTGCACAAAACAGCTGGTTATAGTTTTCAACTACATCTCCTCCGTTTGAAACTTATCCACAAATTTAACTGCTAACAGAGACATGGAGGTTTTTATATCCTGTTCTAACAGTAATTCTTCATCTACCTTTTGTACCCTCTCAGCTGATAACTGTGCTACAGTGGTCACTTGCAAAGCTTCTAGAAATGGCTGGTCTACACTTGATACCACATGGCCTTGCTTACTCTAGGGCATAAAGTAGTCTTTTACTAACAAGTTCTCTGGGCTCTCAGGCACTTTAGGGGCATCCCTATATTCAATCAGTAGTCCACAGGCATCTAACAAATGGGCAACACCACCCCATATAGATGAGACACACCCCAGATTTTTCACTCCAATACTTTCTTCCCTTTGCCCATGCTTTGGCTACTGGGTTTGTGCTGGCAAGCTCACAAATTATTTTTTTAAAATGTCCATACATGCAAAATGATGCCCAAATGCAGAAAGTGCCAAGAAACCAAAGAGGCAGACAAATCCAATTTGTCAGTAGAGGGTGATTTACTGGGGAATTTATGGACAGGTGCATGGTCATGTGTGGCAACAGGACAGGCAGATTTCCATGCTTTTACACCCCCGATATTGGGCTTACATACCATAGGGAAAGGGCATTCATGTTACTGTTCAGGACAATTAAACTTGACCTTCCAGGAACAGACAAAAATGCCAATGCTATCTATGTACATCATGGCCTGTAATTTGTGTGAAAACATCACTGCTGTTTTTATGTAAGGGCAGGATTTATGGTAATATAAGCTCTTACGTAAGGAACAGATAATAAAGCAAATATCTAAGAGGTATTCACAGAGCAGGGGTTAATGAGAAGTCAACATGGCATATTAGCATCCAAGAAGGAGTTACTTTAGCCTGGGGAAAGCTTCCTTTCCAATCCCATGGAGCACTTAGGGTTCAGAGGAGTCCTGTAGGAACTCTCATCCAGGCAGTTTGGCTCCATTTGATTTTCAAAGGGAATTGAACTTGCACAAGTTCCCATCATTCCCATATTTATTCTTCCTTTTTTTTATCTCTTCACAGAAAAAGTTACAGAAAATTTAAAAATCTTCACAAAAGAAAACACACTAAGCAGTATCTACTCACCAAAGAAAAGTGAAGGCCAGGAGATAGGGAGCAAGCAGGGGGAGTGGGGCAGAGAGAAGGGCAAGTTTGGAAGAGGTACTTGGTCAGGAGTGTGTGTGTGTGTGTGTGTGTGTGTGTCTGTGTGTGTGTGTGTGTGTGAGAGAGAGAGAGAGAGAGAGAGAGAGAGAGAGAGAGATTTACTTTCTCACTGAGAGTTTACTTGAAAAATATATCACCAGTCATGTCTAATCTGGGTTAACATGAGGAGAGATGTGTTTCTACATGGACAGGTTGGAAATGTGGAGACAGAAGGCCCTAGAAATGGAATATGGTGATGGCAGCTGCACTGTTCAACGGGTGATGAAGTGGTAGAATTTAGAGGTCTCTTCCTCCAATACTGGTCCATTCTGTTGGCAAGCAACTCTCTCCAGGCTCTTGGGTAGATGTGGTAGGAGGCCTTACTTCTTACCCCAAATTAGCTACAGTTTCTCAGGAAGCCAAAGCCCTTCTGCTACTTATGTCAGCACTGGATGGGGAGGGGCTTGTTGTGTATACTATGGATGGGAATGGCAAAGGAATCCCATGGGACAGCTGGGTAGATAAGCTGCCCATATTTGGGTTCCAGTTTGCATGCTTGGGACAGACATGTGTTTCCTGGGACTCTCCACTCTGCCCCTTTGCAGACACTGCTAATATATCACAGTCAGGATTCTTAGCCCAGTACCCAGTTAGAAGAGACATGTCCTCCAAATGGCTTATGAAAAGGATCTGGGGGACTCATGCATTCCTAGTGGATTATTTCTGAATCTTCCATGTAAATGAGGAAGCAAAGTGTCACCACTGATTACCCAGAGAAGACCCTGTCTTACTAGTCAGAGATGGTACCTTGGGTGACTACTTCCTAACTGGAGGAAGAGGCCATTCTGTGCAAGCTTCCTTCATTAGAATTGTGAGGCCTTTAGAATGGCCTCAAACTCAGCTTCTGTGTAGAGATACCAGTGGGGTTGAGGCAGTCAGGAGCCACTCAACCAGGCCTCCCAATATACCCTGTGCCTTCCCAACATGGCTGGGCTTCATTGGATGACTAGAGAAGCATCAGGACCCCAGAAGGTGGGACCCTGGTCAGTGGTGGTGCTGGGTTGTTGGGTACAGGCACCTGGGATAGGGCTGCCAGGTGGAGGAAGGAGCCATCCTCTTCTGGGGAGCCCTGGGCAAATCACTTCTTTCTATGGGCCATTGTTTTCTCATACGTAATATGTAGGGATGATCAGCCTGTTGTGCAGGCTTCAGTGATGTAGCAGTAAGGTTCAAGGGAAGGAATGTGAGGGTGCTCATGCATGACTCTTAGAGGGATGATGATGAGAACAATGATGATAGTTGTATAAAGCTGAGTCCTCAGGAGACCCTGTGAGGTCAGTCTGATTCCCCACACACTTTTCAGACGAGGAACGGTCTCAGGGAGGCCAGGCTGCCTGTCCCAAGTGACACATCTAGTGAGTGTTGAAGCTTAAAGTGAATCTAGAATCACACTTGACTGGAGGTGGCAGTAGCACTGTACCAGCTCACTTAGGACAGTTATCCAGGGTCCAATGTCACTGGAATAGGGGTGTAACTCAGTGAGGGGAGGATAGTCTCAACTTGTCCCTGCCCCATTCAGGTATGGACTTCTAAGTAGTCCACCCTGAAGAAGAACCCCCAGAGAGCCCAGATGAGGCAGCAGAGGCAGAAGAATATGAGTGTCTTTGTGGCAGAGAGGGACTTCAGACACTCAGAGGACAGGGGCTTATTCCTTTCAGTTGCAGGTCTCCATATCAAGAGAGCAGAGGCTTTTCTTTCCATCCTTCATTTCTCTTGTGACAGTGCTGGAAATGCCTCCATCAGAGAGATGAGAGCAAGGGCCTGAAAGAGCTGAGCTCAGAGTGGATTAGGGAAAGGGGGGATTCAAGGACCAGAAGACACTTGTCACTTGTTAAAATCCCACCATAGAGGTAACTAGGGACTGTTTGGTGGCCTTGGAGGCCAGCTGAGGATAGAACATCAGAATTGGGGGAGGCAGCTGAAGGTCTTTTGCTGCCCCGCGTCGGAGATTTGAATAGGGGAATCCAGGACACAAGGATCGATGAAATTTCAGGAACAGGCCTTGGGTAGGCACTTGAGGATGGGTGCTCATCACCATTACCACATCAATGGCACATGGTGTTATCCTCTTTCTAAGCACATTCCTCAATGACCCGGTGATGCTGGACACTACCATGAAGGACCATATGACTGTTAGAGAGCCTTGGGTTGGAAGATCAGAAACAAGAATCCTGAGGCTTGGGAGAATAGAACGATAGACTGAGCACTTAGATCTTTGCACTCCACAAATCTTTTCTCATGAGAGCCTCACAGCTGTCCCTGCGAGCTGGGGCATCAGGCCCATCTGAGCCATGAGTGATGGAGGCTCCATGTCAGTTGTCAGTCCCTGCTTCCCAAGGGGTGAAGCTGCAAAGCTGTCTGATGTTCTGGCTAAGCTGGACTCCGTCTCTCCTTCAGTTGGTGCTTATGGGAGGAGAGTGAAACTAGGCTCCTCCACAGTCACGCAGCTCCTAAGTGGTTGAGCACTTTCTTCTCTGCCCAAGGTTCATTTTCCCTTTCTGCCAACAATGGTGGTTGGGGCAGAAGGTCCCTGAGGCTCAGCTGCCATGCTCCCCTCCTGTACAATCAAGCACCTGATTTGGGCCCAAGTGCTGTTTTGTGTACATGGCCTGCCCCTGGTAGCCCTGGCAGTACTGCAGCATGGGAGAGCATGTGGATGGGGTTAATTGTGGCCTAGGAGGCCTTTCTGATGGACATTGGCTGTCTTCCTTTGAGGGAAATGTGGTCAGTACTTAGAAAAGAAGGAAAATGAACATCTGGGGCCCTTAATTTGGGGGAGCATAAGGAGGTGAAAATCAGAGTCCCCCCACCCCTCAGCAGAACACCCCCGGGCTCCATCCTCTACATCTTAGATTTCTTTCTTAACACACAGAGGAGACACATACCAATGGAGTGTGCATTTAGGGACAGGAATCAAGGACAAATTCCTGGAAGAGGGGCTGTTTATATCCAATGCTGAGAACAGGTTGGGTTGCATGGGATTGGAGGGGAGGAGGGGCCCTTAAAAGCAAGGCCCCAGAGAACAGCCCCTTCTGCCTCCCTTTCCCACAGGCGCAATTCATCATCTTCCATTCATGCCGTGTCAGCATCCTGTTCTTGCCTCTGGTTCCAGGAAATCAAAATCAACCAGGAGGTGCAGTTGCCCCAAGGGGCTGCAGACAATTACCATCTTCAGCCTGAGGAGAAATTTAGGGTCTAGTTCCAATCCATGGAGTGGCTCAGTCAGAATGAGGTGAGAGCCTAGTAGACTGGAAAAGGACACAGAGGAGACTCTCCCTTGTGGCAAATTGCAAAGAACCTGAGGCAGTGGCTCTCTGGTCAGCATCAGGCCCTGTTGCACAGTGACTGCTGGGCACTAAGATTCCACCAGCATTAGGAGGAGGACCAGATATGTGGCTTCTAGTAGCCTCACAGATGCTTCTCTGTCCTGCAGCTACCACATATGGTGCAATCTGGAGCCCCTTTTTCAGTAGATGAGCAACACCCTCAAAGCCCAGGAGAACAGGCCATTAGGAAATTCAGGGGTGATTCAGTACCTGGGTGATTCAGAATCAGAGTTCAGTGAAGTTTGGGCTAAGTGTGGGCTCTGGGAGTCAGACAGCTGCCCTGGTCTCCCAGCTCCACCACTCATCAGCCTTGTTACTGGGATGAGGGCCTCACTGATCTGGAAATTAAGGTACCGTTATCATAAATTTACTCTTTGAATCTCTTTTTCTCCTCTGCCTATATTTATTTATAATCATTATGTACTACTCATTTCTGTTAGTGATTTTATATTCAATTTGAAAGGTATTTTATACATTGTGTATCATTATTTTTTTTTTTTTTTTTTTTGAGACAGAGTCTCACTCTGTTGTCCAGGCTAGAGTGCCATGGCGTCAGCCTAGCTCACAGCAACCTCAAACTCCTGGGCTCAAGTGATCCTCCTGCTTCAGCCTCCCGAGTAGCTGGGACTACAGGCATGTGACACCATGCCCAGCTAATTTTATATATATATATATATATATATATATATATATATATATCCTGAAACCACCCCTCTCCTCCCCGTTCCATGGAACATAGTCCCAGGTGCTGAAAAGGTTAGAGATCACTGCTCTACTACATAATTCTATTCATATGAGGTACTTAGAGTAGTTAAATTCATAGAAATAGAAAGTAAAAGAGGGATTACCAGGGGCTAGAGGGACAGAAACAAGGAGCTATTGTTTAATGGGTATAGAGTTTCAGTTTTGCAAGGTGAAAAAAGTTCCCTGTGTATGGGGATGATTTTTGCAAAACAATGTGAATGTATTTAATTTCTCTGAACTGCATTGCACACTGAACTGCACACTTAAAAATGGTTAAAATGCTATGCGGGGTCTTCTCTGGTTCCATAGGAAGCATAGAATTAATTTTTCTACATCTGTGAAGAATGATGTTGGTATTTTAATGGGGATTGCATTGAATCTGTAGATTACTTTGGGTAGTATAGACATTTTAACAATGTTGATTCTGCCGACCCACTAGCATGGTATGGTTTTCCACCTATTTACGTCTTCTGCTATTTCCTTCCTCAGTGTCTCATTGTTCTCCCTGTAGAGGTCTTTTACCTCCTTAGTTAAATATATTCCTAGACACTTTATTTTCTTTGTTGCTATTGTGAAGGGAATTGAATCTTTGATTCGGTTTTCTGTATGACTGCTGTTGGTGTATATGAAAGCCTCTGATTTGTATGTATTGATTTTGTATCCTGAAACTTTACTGAATTCATTTATCAGTTCCAGTAGCCTCTTGGTTGAATCTTTGGGGTTTTCTAGATATAATATCATATCATCAGCAAATAGTGAGAGTTTGAGCTCTTCTGTTCCCATTTGTATACCTTTAATTCCACTCTCTTGCCTGAATGCTGTGGCCAGGACTTCCAGCACTATGTTAAATAGAAGTGGAGATAGTGGGCAACCTTGTCTGGTTCCGGTTCTAAGTGGGAATGCTTTCAATTTTTCCCCATTCAGTATGATGTTGGCTGTGGGTTTGTCATAAATGGCTTGTATCATTTTTAGGTAAGCCCCATCTATGCCTATTTTGTTAACTGTCCTTATCATAAAAGGGTGTTGAATTTTGTCAAATGCCTTTTCTGCGTCGATTGAGAGTATCATACAGTTTTTGTTTTTGCTTCTGTTTATGTCGTGAATTACATTTATAGATTTGCATATGTTGAACCATCCCTGCATCTCTGGAATGAAGCCCACTTGATCATGGTGGATTATTTTCATAATAAGCACCTGGATTTGGTTAGCTAGAATCTTGTTGAGAATTTTTGCGTCTATATTCATAAGGGAAATTGGTCTGTAGTTTTCTTTTTTTGATGCATCCTTTTCTGGTTTCGGTATCAGAGTTATGTTGGCTTCATAAAACGTGTTGGGGAGGAGTCCATCCTTCTCGATGTTGTGGAATAATTTGTGCAGGATGGGCACCAGTTCTTCTTTGTAGGTGCGGTAAAATTCGGGTGTGAAACCATCTGGTCCGGGACTTTTCTTTTTTGGGATGTTTTTTATTGCTGTTTCAATTTCAGTCCTTGATATTGGTCTGTTCAGGAATTCTATTTCTTCCTTGTTGAGCCTAGGGAGGCTGTGTGTTTCTAAAAATTTGTCCATTTCCTCCACGTTTTCCAGTTTGTGTGCATAGAGATTTTTGTAATA
>RJWJ010004004.1:0-80335 GCA_004363605.1 Indri indri
AAAAAAAAAAAAAAAAAAAAAAAAAACTTGTCCCTCTGTAGAGAAAAATGATAGAGAACACTAGGTAAGATATATTTCCAGAGATAAATCATCTTTATTCTCAAGCATTTGCTCCTTTCAAATACCTCTCTTTGAATTGATCACTTCATAACTCATCATCACTTCATAACCATATGTGAGAGGCATCACAAGAAACTTAATTTTTCAAAATGTGAGTGATACTAATAGATAGGAGAAGAGGAAGCTGTGTTAAATCTATTAAGTTTTCAAAAGGGATCAGATGTTGCCAGGAAAAAATACTCCAGAGACACATTTGACAATAGTGCTCAGTTCATAATAAGATTGCTCTGAATCAATTTTGCGTAGTCTCCATACCAACTGTCGGGATTGCATATTAACAAGTGGGGCTGACACTTAGCAGAGCAGTGGCAATAACGTTTCATCCTTGCAATCTTAATTTGCTGATGCTAACATTTCTATTTTCTCTGTTAGAAGTCTCACTCTTAGCAAATCTTAGCACCCTAGATGTTGCTATGACTTACATCACACCCTCTACCCTATTATCACTTGCGTCTTTCATGATCTCATTCTTTCCACCTGCGCAGAGAAGTGGGCGCAGAAAGAGGTAAGGAATAGATACATGACATTGATCCGTAGTAGATTCTAAGTTCATGACCTTACATCCAGCCGAGGCTTAAAGAGAGTATATGAAAAAAAAGAATGAAAGAAGCTAGTTGAATGCCAACATAGTCACAATTCAACATGATAATTTTTATACTGATGGAGTTCAGGATATGCTACCCCAAAATATGGCACCTTGGTTTGAGAAAGAGCAGAAGCAAGAATGTCTGACCTTCTCTCACCATTGTCCCCTGAAGCAAGCCATAAGAATTTTCTGACCTTCCTTTCAAGTAGGTCAGAAAACCGTCATTCTAGAGGGACCATCCGTATACCTAGAGGAAAAGAATGAAGCTGCAGGGACACCAAGAAGAATCTGAGCAAAAAGGCCGTGCACAGCTCCCCCATTTTATCCGCACTGCATAGTGTCCTTTTGTCTTCCAAGAATACTTCTGGACATCTGTCCCTACAAGTACACAGATTTCCCCATTTCTTTGATTTTCATTTCTGAAGAATATCAGGATCCAAATTATGTTTTAGATAGATGGAATAAAACTTAAATAAATTTTGTAAAGCCTATATTAAATAAGCGAATGTTTTACTCTTGTTTATCCATCTTTTGTTACAGGAGTTTCCACCGTAAACCTTGTGTGAATGAGGAGAAGAAATCGTGCCTCCCTACAGTTTCCGGTGCCCAGCGTGGGGTGACGGAGAAACCCCGCTCACTCTGGAGCCTGTAGATGAGATCCTGGAACAACTGACAAAAAGCTGGTGAAAGGCAAAAGTTCTCACCAGCATCGCTGTCTGCAGTGCCTGGTCAAGAGACAGGTAAACATTTCTCTTTGTCCCTTCCTTTCCAGATTCAGATGAACAGGAAAATGATTGGATTGTGATTCTTGTATAAATTTGGTTTAGAGATTCCCATTTGTTACTGATTCTTTAGCTGTCTCTTTCCTGTTTGCCTTGTTTGTGTCCTGAGAGCTTGGCCTTGTTGGCAGTGAGAATGCCCTGTGGTCTCTGGCAGCCGGGTGGCACGAGTGTCCGTTTGTTTCAGGCAGCCAGCAGCCCAGCGTTCTCTGTCCAATATGCCAGCTCTCACGGGAGTCTGTAATAAATGTCACAGTCCGTAAGGGCTGTGGTAATCTCAACTTTTGTTATTTAACAACACAGGTATTCTTTTGGCAACAAAGGTCTCCTTTCCTTTGGTTGTCTTTGTTAATGGTTCTGACTTTTGGGAGCATTGCATCTTTTTGCATTCTTTTTGAGGACGCCTCTTACGTCCCTGGTTAAATCATAAAAGGCTTATTTGTTTTCATTGTGAGCCACTTCATAGGTACCTTTGACTTAAATGTAAAAAGGGTAAAGGGAGTTCAAAGTAATTTTTTAGGATGTCTGTGGTCAGAAGTCAGCTTAGTTGGAAGTTGATAACCAAAATATATTAAAAAGACATTGTTAAAGACTCTCTGTTCTCTCCACTGGGTCAGGCCTCTCCCCGGGTCCTTCTTAGCCAACAGAAACCTCTCTTTGAATCCCTGTTAACTGTATCTCCTGCGCCCTCTGTCTGCTTCCTTTCTTGATAGATCATGTTGCTAAACATCATGTGTAACGGCCAGGTGTGGTGGCTCACACCTGTGATTCTAGCACTCTGGGAGGCCGAGACAGGAGGTTTGCTTGAGCCCAGGAGTTAAAGACCAGCCAGAGCAAGAGTGAGACCCTGTCTCTACTAAAAATAGAAAAATTAGCCAGGCATCCTGTAGTCCCAGCTACTTGGGAGACTGAGGCAGGAAGATGGCTTGAACCCAGGAGTGTGAGGTTGTTCCATCTCTCTAAAACATAATTTGGATCCTGATGTTCTTCTGTAAACTAGTGAGTTTTGTATTATAGTACCTGGCACGTGACTAAAGTTTTAAAATGAAAGCAATGCTATCTTTGCATCGGTCTACAGGTTTTCATATGTTTATGTATGTGGTTATATGTTATGTACATATTATATTTTTCTACCTCCAGATGATATTACTAAATTAATTTATAAAATTCCTTGAAGGAGTTCTATTCATATTGGCTTAGAGATAAATCATATAAATATTCACAAAACACTCAGAAGTATAAAAGCAACCTCAATTTTTTTAAGGTTACTTCACCGGGAATAATACTTGGTAAATAAAACTAGCTTTAAAATTGTTGGTAAAATAAAAACTGAAATGTATTCAGAATGGTCAGCATTAAATATAATGCAGACATACAATTTTGTCTACCTAGGTTTACTAGTCAAACAAGCTTATGTTATCCCTACTAGATGTTTAAGATCATAAAATGATAAATCTGACCTAAGAACAAAATGTACAATAAAAATAAATTGCTTGGTGCCTGTCAGTCATGGAAGTGTAAAGTAAGAAAGAAAAAAAGAAAGAAAGAAGAATGAAGGGTCCCGTTTAGCTTTTTAGTTTCTCTGTTTCTGTGATTTTTTTATTCATGCCCAATTTAACAAGAGAAATCAGGCATGTATAAAAGATGATGTCTAGCTGTATTTAGTGTCTCATATAATTTTTATAAGTAATGAAAGCATAACTGTTAAGAATAGTGAATTAAATAAATATAAATGGGATACAAGTTTTTAAAGAACTTTTTCAATAATAATTACGTTTTATAAAATTAAAAATTTTTCAAGAATTTTTTGGTAACTTAAGCCTTAAATTGTTCTAAGTTAAATTAAGTGACCACCTATTCATCGACAACCTAGATTATTTCCGACTAAGATAAAATACTGAAACACTCATTGCTGAACATAAGTTTAAGTTTATCAACTTTTGACATCTTGTTTTTATGCTGTGTAGCGGAACTAAAGATATTTGAGTCTGTTACTAAACAAGAGAAATTGTACTATGAGTAAGCATATTTATTTAGAAATTTTTAAATGATGTTCATGTACAGAATGTTGGTTTGATAGTTCACAATTACTTCCTAGTTTTTACTAAAAATTAAGGTTATTAAGAATTAAAAATTCTAACTAATATATGGAGCTAAAACTACTAGATATTATAAGAAAAACAACTCTGTATGGAAAGTAAGCAAGGAAATTAAGGTGTTTTAAAAAAAAGGATGAGGTACAAATTTATATTTTTTGTTAAGGGAAAAAAAGAGCAATTCTATACTAAAGTAGAATGACTAATTATTTCAGAATGAGATAGGAAAAAGAAAAAACCTGATGGATTTTATAAAAAGATTGTAAAAGATTTATGGAAAAGAAATCTAGGAAAAGGAATCTTACAAAGTCAAAACTGGCTGAGATTGAATGTATTTATTTATAAGGTTTTTTAAAAAATTAGTATTAGTGGTACACTAATAAAAAAACTAGAATGTGATCTTCCATGTTAAATGACATTTTTGTTGAATTATTGGTCTGCATTTGATAAAATATTATAAACTTTTTTTACCTATCAAGTAGTTGATCTACTAAACAAACATCTTGTGTTTTATGAAGATAATTTTTTATGTGCTTCATGTTGTCTTTTATGAGGTCTTTGATGACTTAAGAAACTAAGTCTTTTCAATATTAAAAGATCTAAGTTTTATTTATAACTAACTTTTTATATTTGCCTTTAAAATCTTTTGTCACTTTGGTATTGTTTCACAGTGATGTGTGATCCTGTTTAATCAGTATGCTAAACCTTTTGACACTTTTAACAACTTCCCCAAATCAAATTCTAAATTAAGTCCTTTTGAGCAAAAACTATATTTTATTATTTTTGTAATTGACAGACAATATATGTTTTCATTGCATACAACATGATGTTTTGAAGTATATATACATTGTAGAATGGTTAAATATAGTTAATTATTAATAAATTGCATTTTCTTGCATAGATTTTTATACATTGGAGTGTTAATTTCACTTGAAAGGTAAACAAGCACAGAAGGAGAGGGAGGTCACAAGAAGGGACAAACAAAATGCCAAGAAGACCAATGGATCGTTGGTCCTGGCAGGGTCAATCGAATGATGGATTATGGTGCCAGACACTGTGAGCTATAAACAGGACTAGCCTTCGGGGGTGGGATGCTCGTCGGTGAGGTGATAGTGCATAGAGTGTAACTGTGTGGCGGCGGGTCCGACAGGGTGGCAGACAACAGCAGGTTTGCCTTCGCTGTTTCACGGTACCCTCGTTTCCTTTGACAGACAATGCCTCTACCTCCTTGTTAGCCATGGAGATCTGGGGGGATCGATGTCTTTCACACGGGAGGGATGGTCTCTGCTTATCGTCATCTTTCAGGCTATCATGCTTGTTTCCGTCTCCAGTCCTGAATAGTGCAAGGACAGTAACACTTACTGAGACTTCAGAGGAAAGAAAAGCTTCATCACTGCTCCACAATATCAAGAGATGTATTTTTCTTCCCGAATGTTATGTGAAAACAATGCTGGGTGGGGCTGACCAGGGCTGCCACGAAGAGCCCAGCATGAGGATGGCTCTGTGGTAGTTAGAGCCAGGAGAAAGACAACCTGAGTCCTGTGGTGTTTGATCAAGTCTTGCCTGAAGAACTACCTCAATCTTTCAGTCATGAGAGTCGTAGGTATTCTTTCTTCAGTTAAGCTAATTTATGACACCTGGCAATGAGAATTTTCAATGGTGCATGAAAATTTTACTCTGTAGAATCTGGCCATTGCACATTCCTCTGGTCTAGGTAATACTGGCCTAAGCTAAGTATTGTAGATGACATCGGAGATGGACTTGAAGGATCAAATTAGAATGTGCGATTTGCTAGCAATTGGAATCTATCACTGGGCACACCAGATAAAAATTAAAAGCAGGTTGGGTTAATAATTATAAAGAAAATAGAAACTTCATGAAGTCATTGCCATCTTGGGTAAGTTAATATTTTCTTCCCATTTGTCCAACTAGTTAATTGGAAGTGTGG
Organism: Indri indri; assembly: GCA_004363605.1. Classification (NCBI taxonomy): domain Eukaryota; kingdom Metazoa; phylum Chordata; class Mammalia; order Primates; family Indriidae; genus Indri; species Indri indri. The sequence continues at coordinate 5,530 of RJWJ010004004.1, forward strand.
AGAGCAGGGTCTGCTAATATAATTACTTCCCTATGAAGAGATTTCTTTTTCTTCCTTTTAGAAATAACATGGCATAGTGCTGTAATATGAAAAGTAGAAATGAGTACAAGATAATATGAGAACAGGGAGATTTATATTTAAACATTATGAATAAATCCCAGAATAGTTAGGGTGACATACTTATCAGAGAAAATGTTAAGAAGTGATCTTAACTGTAATCTACAATTTTGTGGGCACCGCTACAATTATTTCCATGTACTGTGAAATTTGCCTTGTTATAAAGTATTCCTTTAAGACTAAAATCCCAAATCAAGTCATTTCTTATCTGTTGTTACTTTTACCTCCTGCAGTTAATAATATGCTTTATTCAATCAATGTATGTGTTCAATAGTATAATCCATTCACTGTTTCATTGTAAACAATTCATAAATCCTTAAAAACTGTTAGGAAATGTCAAAAAATTCTATTACCAAAAAGACTAAAAATAATTTTACATTTAAATGCAAGAAATGCCAAAATATTAAGTATTGTTCTACATAGACCATTTTATACTTTCGGAATTAAACACGTTTTTATATCAACAGATTATGTTGACAATGCATTATAGTCAGGAATCAGTTATATCGTGAATGGTGTTAAGTTTATTTGAACAATAAAATTATAAGTATCTTAATGACAAAAATATCTGTCATTCAGATAAATTTAACACTATTCCTGATATAACCAATTGGAAAAATATTTTAATTTTTGCTGTGGGTGTTTTTTGAAAATGAAATTATTAGTTTTCACTCTTAATGACCATCAGGGATTTATAGGTCTCTCACAAATGATGTTTGGTGATGGAAGTTGTTTTGCAATTTTATCAGATATGCCTATGGTCATGAATAAGCAAATCCTGGAGATAATGTTTCCTTAGCACTATTCCATTGTCCATTTCAACTAGTCTGTTTTCTCATCAATCCTTTGACCACGGGCAGAACCAGAGGCCCAGGTTCCTCCACCTCGAGCTGAGGTCCCTCAGCACCCTTCTGGCAGCCCCATGTCTCCGAGGAGTGGTTGTTCAGGGGAAGGGCATATTCAGGGATTTTAAATGATATAAACCGACCCGCTGACCTTAGGGGAACATGTGAAAGTCTGGAGGGGTGGGGGAATATGCAAAAATGTATAGTTTGAAAACTTCCTCCAGATGAAGCTGAAGTTCCCATCTCTCTTACGTTCTGTCCACACACCAGCTGCTGGAAGGGTAGTGCAATAGTGCCTGCCCCTGTGCGTGCTGCACCCTGTCCAGCTCATCTATTCCCACTTTCCAAAAAGCTTTGACTAAAGTGTCTTCCTGATAGACACTCTAGGTGCTGACATGTATAGTTCTCACACTTAGTGTGTCTACTTTATTCCCACAGCTCATTTTCTATATAAAACATTTTTGTATTCTCAAATAAAAATAAACCTGGGCATAGAAGGGAGATTTTGTTTAAAAGGATTATTGCAACAGAGAGAGGAGAAGTGTTGGAATAGTGGCTGGGGATTATTGCAATGGGGAAAATCTCCTACCATGAGCTCTGCAAGCATCTCAAAGATGAGGCAGAGAAGGATTTTCTTGTACAGGGAAGGTGTAAACAGTGCTAGCTGGAACTAGTTATGAGGGAGTGAGATGCTCAGCAAATTGATGCTTTCTCCTGAAGTGAGCTGATTTTCCAGAGGAGCTGCTAGGAAGAGATTGTCCTGTGTTCCAGTGCTCAAGGGTGGGTCAAAGTTCAGGGTCTAAAGGAAGGAAAAAAGCTTAACTCAAGGCTGGTCGAGTCAGGTTAGCAGGTGTTTTATCCACTTTGGTCAATGTGTAGAAACAGTCCAGCTCGCCATTTATGAGGCAGAGTGGTGATTTGAAGGGTGTGTTCTGGCCTTGCCCTGGGCATGAAGGCAGTCGTCTTCCAGTCTTATCTGAGTATTGTGAAGGGGGAGAAGGGTGGTTTTCTGCAGTTAAGCTGTTTCAAGAAACATAAAAGGGCTGTGTGTGGTGGGGTGAGCTGGGGTGTCCATAAATTTTCACTGCTTGCCAGAAGCACAGGGCTCAGGCAAAATTCAACATCGTCGGGGTGATGAAAACATAAAATGAAATTTTTAAAAAATACCAAGCCGATTAAACTTTTTTGAAAAATTAGGAAAACTGTATGTGGAAAGCAAAGTTGTTCACAAAATATCTCAGCATCACCTACCAGGCGCTCTGTGGTGAACCCTAACAACAGCAAAGCAGAGCAGCGTCATGCACATGAACGTTCTCACAGGGGAGTGGGTGTGGGGTGATGCACAGGAAGGGAAAGATCGGGGTGAAAAATTCCTTCTGCTCCTCAGACCCAGCACCTCGGAACCACTTGATTCCAAAATCAAGCACATGGTTGATTTTGGAATTTCACAGATGCTCAAGAAGGAATTTCATGTTGAAGTAGGCAAGAAATCTGTTGATGACATATTGATTGATTTCAGGAAAGCTGGCATTTTTTCCTCTAAAGCAGGGATATCCTTTTTCCTATGAAAATGTCCCAGTGGTTTGATTCATTGGAATTTTTGGAGATAATTTACGGCTGCACAGACTCTGCTATACTCACTTGCTATAATTAACTAGTTATGCTATAAATCTGAAGATTAAATCCCGTATTTTTCTCTCTTCAATCCCTAAAAATATTTTCTAGATCTTAAAACAATTACAGTTTAAGAAATCTCCTGCATCCTTTTTTGTTGTTGTTAGATTATGCCCATCCACAACTTCAGCTCACTCATGTCAACTTTCGTCATTTTATCCACTTTAAAACTGTAATCCTAGCAGCTTATGGCTTGGTAAATGTGTCAAAACAGGGCTATGTCTTCAGAAATTAAATTTGAAACCTCCCTGAGTTCTGAAATACTCTTTGGCAAGGATATAGTTCCAGAGTATTTCCCCCCTAAAATTCCAGAAAAAAAATGTTTATTAATAATAACATTGTTCACCTGTCCAGTCATTCTTTTTATTCATTTATCAAATATTATATTATTGTGGCAGGTGCTAAAGAAACTGAAATGGAAATACGTGTCCCCTCTGCTCTTAAACAGCTGAAACTTCAATAGACATACACACACACACAAAGATTACGCCACCATGTGATAACATCTTAATGCTTCATTTAGAAGCAAGGTATATGGAAAAATTGGGCCCACGTGTAGCTCTGACTCAGGCAGTGCAAAGGCAATTTATGTAACCAAAGCATTTGTGCCCCCATAATATTCTGAAATAAATAAATATATGTATGTATATATACACTTTATTCAGTGGTTTTACATTTTAACATAGTATTTAAAATCTATGGGAAAGTATAAATTAATCATTTTCATTTCTTTATAAGATTCTTAAAATGACATTTTCAACAGAAACCACAGATGAGAAATACAAGACATGTTTGGTGCAACGTGGCTGCTGTGATTATTAGTCCGGGTGGAGTAAGCGCTATTTAGAATTCAGTGAGTCAGGGCCTAGGGGTGCGTACACCACCTGTCACTCCCTCCTAAGAGCTCCAATCTTGGTCAACTACTTGAAATATTATTGCACTATTTTTCAATCTCTGCCTGCAGTAGCTTAACACAGTCACTGATGCTTTATTTATTTTTATTTATTTTGCAATCTAAGTTGATATAGACAAGCATTTTTGAAGGCAGCCCTAAGGCCAAGGAGAGTATTTATATCTGCTGTGATTCAGTGAATAACTGAGCCAATAAAGCCCTCGATAGATTTTTGCACTTTTCCCATTATGTTTCTGGGCTTCCTGTGGGTATTCTATGAAAGACTATGGATGTTGTTAATCGAGAAAAACAACATATTTTTTCCATCATTCTGTACTTGCAGTGTTTTCATTTAAACAGATTTCTTGTCAAGTGATATTGAAGTTTCAAAAGTATTTTCTTTATCCACTGGAACATGTACAATAACTCTAATGTATTGGTATTCATTGACCATATTCCATTAATTTCGATAGAATGGGAAATGCATTGAAGTTTTCCACTTAAAAGTTTTCCTCCTTAATATAAGTCTACATGAAACTCAGGCATGGCCAATACCATTAAAAAGCAAAGTACCTAGCAAAACTCTAGTATGAACATATAAGTTTCCTTGAAGTTGACACTTTGTGGAAGTCTGAAATGCCTAGGCTGCTACGCTATTCATCGTTAACGGAATTTTTTTATATTTCAGTATGGAGGCTTCCTGGCACCCCTGGCCCTTTATACTTCCAAAATCAAGATAGCTCGCTGGCTAAATAGGCAGGTGATGACAGATAGAGAGATGAAATAGACAGAAGAAACAAGGGGAAACTAGATGTTCAATCTGCAGTTATCTATACTGGGTAAAAACTACTTAAAATTTGTTAAGTAATCAAAAATATTTTAATTAAAAAATTGCTTAAGTAAGAAATTCATTGTATTCTCACTCAAATGAGTATCTATAGTAGAGAATACAGGGCTGTCGTCAGGGGCGTAACAGACAAAGATGGGCTCGTTCATCAAGCGTGAGGAGGAATGTTCTAAAGAACTCACATCTCTCCACTTCAGAAAGCTCTACAGTTCCTCAATCAGTTATGATATATCCAGGATCAGGGCAAACGGTGTTTTAGGCAATATTTAATACTTCCTTACTTTTTATCTCATCTTGACATGAAGATTCTGAAACACAGAATTTGGTGTCTCAGTGAGATTCAGCTTTTCGTTGCTTTGATTACTAGATGCCAGCTCTTCCCTTTAGCATGTCTAGATTTGCCAGAATCTCTGCCTGCTGTTTTTAGCTAACTTACTTTTTATGTGCAAAGCCAATGCAGGACAAAGAGAAAAACTGACCCTATTCATTTGAACGATAAAGTTATATTTATCATCAAATATACGAGGGCTGTTCAGAAAGTATCCAGCCATGCAATGTGAAAAATTATATTAAAAATGGCTGGATACTTCCCAGACACACACACACACACACACACATCCTAAGAAAACCCCTCTCTTAACATTATATACTTAATTTGAATGACTAATTATACCAGATTAAATTTTCTAATAACTTGTTATTCTGTGACTTTCAGAAAGCACAACTTAACCATGTGAAGCCACATGCCCTCAATTACAGGTCATTGCAGCATTGATGAGTCCTTCACACAGGAATTATTTGACTGATGCTCTGCATGGATCATTGACAGGAAGATAAGAAGAGGGATATTAACAACACTTTCTATATTGCTTTTAGTAAACTGATAAATATAAAGGGAATACAACAGGTGATCCCAACAATCAAATCTATCAGACTGTAGAAAATTGAAACCACTCTTCAAAAACAGAAATTAAGCAGGAAAATCCTTTTGAGTTTGTAGAATCCAAATATTCCTTTTTATGTCTCAGATTTGCAAAAATGAAATAAAATATCATATATTAATTTAGAAACTCTAAGTTACAGCATAAATTATTATAAGCCTTTCAACTCAAGAGATAGGTTAAATTGTTCATGAAGAATTAAATACAAACATTAAATAATGCAAGGCATACCATTAAATGGCTTTCTTACATACTAAAAGACATTTAGGTTATCAGAACAAATAGATAAATAGTTCATTCTCTTATCATTATTTTGCTATATTTAAAACATGTTTATTGATCCAATGTGATTCATTAAACCTAGCAACATAAAAAAGCCAGCATCATCTATGGGTCCTAAATTCATAATGAGTCAAAACCAAGGGCATGGAAAGGTCTAGATTTCTTGTATACATGATAGGTATGCATTTACATTCCATGAATCTCATTTTTTGTCAAATTCTGACCAAAGTGTTGCACAAAGTCTTATGGCCAGTGCCTTAAAATTAATATGGAAAATTTGAATTATTTTAAAAGAATGATAAAAATTTTAAAAGAATATTCAAAAATATTAATAATTATGGAAAATGATAGACTGGAGATGATTTATTTCAGAAGAGAGAAGTCCAGATATATGCACTTAAAGTCAGCCAACCTCTGTGGGTGGACCTGAGGCCTCCAGTCCAGGAGGCAGTAAAGAGAGAAGGCAGCCTCCTCACAGATGACCCTGTACCGATGACCCTGTACTAATTCATCTCTAAATACTGTAGAGGGCAACTGTATGCATCCATCAAAGTTCATTAACCATCAAAAAATCCACGTTATCTTCCTGGCCTAAAAACAGAACAAACTTTTCTATTTTTCTTGATTTTTTTTGTTAGTTTCTCAGTCCCTCAATATCTGCTAAATCTGTCTTCTCCAGTTGTCCCTCCTGGGGGTTGTGTTGTTGACATCACAGTAAATAAACGGTAAATGAGTACTCATGACACGTTCTGTCAATGGTAGTTCCACATCGAGCAAGAGAAAGTCCCTGCACTCATGGAGCTTATATTCAAGAAGAAGAGATTTAAAAAAAAAAGAAAAAATGGATGAAAAAGTAAACATATAGTGTCTGGCAGAGTAGGGAGGATGGGATTACTAGGGAGTGGGATGAAGGGCGTTCCCGCTGGTCAGATCCTGTTGGATCAAATTACCAAATTCAAATCATCAGGGACTTTATAATAGCTTTCAAATTTATAAAAGGGGTTGACATTTTTCTCTGTAAACACACAAAAAAAGTCTTTCGAATTGAAATCTAAATTTTAACATAATATAAAAAATAATATTTTAATCTCAAGAATAGCTTACTGAGGGTAGGTATATAACCTTTTCAGAAGCTCATATTTTAAAATAAAATGTATTCATTTATTATTCCACAAATATTTATCGGACTCCTACAATATGAATATAGTAATATTGGCACTGAAAATGTGGTAATAGAGATTAATAGCTCCTGCTTTCAAATGAACTATAATGAGAACCTTGCTAGGTAGACACAGACTCTGAAGGAAAATCAGACTGACGCTGTGGTTCTCCTTCAGATGAGTATCAGACTGCTCTGAAATTGTTTAGTTGTTTATAACCCCATCCTTCCATTGTAAGCTTTGTAAAAGCAACATGTTGCCTGGTTTGTTCATTATTGTATTCTTGCTTCAGAACTGTTTTAAATATAGGAAACATTCAATAATTTTTGTTGCTTAAATGAGCAAACTAATAGAGCTAATCAAGCTAACAATAGATGATGCATTATAAGGGCGGTGGGGCACTCCTGAGTCAGGCAGGTGGTGCAGGAGGAGAGAGCTTTAGACAGTTTCCAGACACGATCATAGCTGAGCTGAAATTTGAGGCACCCAGAAGGGTCAGTCAGAGAAGGGAGAGGAAACATTTCAAAGAGAAGGAATAGTTCATGTGAAGGCGTGAGGTTTACACAACATGGCTGTTGTATCTTTGTTGCTTGAGCAAAGGGTATGGATGAGAAAATGGTTCGTGACCAGGAAGGGCCTTACGTGTCACTACAAGGAGTTTGCGTTTCCTCCTGAATGTGGTGATGACTGATAGAAGTAATAGCACCGTCACGTTGCCATTTTAGCAAGATCAGTCCAGTGGGAATGAGAAAGATGTTCCGAAGAAGTCCAGAACAAGAGCATGCAACCTAATCAGGAAGTGTTTCCAGCACTCCAGTTAATAAGGCAGGGGCAGGGCATGTGAGGAGGCCGAAGAAGATTGAGCGATACGTGAAGACCTGGTAATTGTGCATTGAGTCTGAGGGGGGAGAGTTGGCTTGCATGGTTCACAAGTATCTGCTCCTGATCTGTCCAGGGTTCATCCCTGCTAAAGCGAGAGGATAGGCGAGCATTTATTCCTCGATATGTAAATGTCATTTTACAAATTCAAAATCTCCGTATTCCAGCCCTAGCTTTGTTAATTATGAACAAATCACTTAATTTCATTTTCTTCCCTATCTGTTCATAGAATTGGTAAGAAAATCAATGAGACGATGGATAAGAAAGCATGTTACAGGTTGCCAAAGTTACAAATGTTAGTGTCATTATCATTTTGCTATTTTCTCCACTACTTTTTCTTCCTTCCCATACTATCTTAAATACTTGGTTTTTACTTAAGCTTTCCAATCAAGCTCCTGCTTACGTTATTTTTCTTCTTCATCTTTCTCTTTTTCTTCTTCTTTCTTTCATATTTTTCTCTCTGTTGACATGAGCAGTTTAGCTAAGTTATAAATGCTATATTGAGTGCTTTCTCCTCCCGACCAGTGAATGATCTTACTATTAGAGAAAATTCAACAAAGTACTTGTTGAAATATTTCATGCATCACCATCGAGAGCATAGGAAGCATACATGTATTCTAATAGTTGTATACAGTGTGTCACAGCTGGTAAACTTTGGTACTAATATTAACAATGATAACAATAACGAATTGATATGTTTTTGATGATTTACTAAGTTTCAGGCACTTTGCATTATCTTATTTAATTCTTATTGTAATCTTGTGAATAAATTATATTGTCCCTATTTCGTCTAGACACCAAGTCCTAAAAAAAGCATATGCAGACTCCCTAGTATATGAAAATGGAGATCAGATTCACATGTACGTGTCTCCGTAGACTTTGCCACTAGGAAAGAGATGTACCTAGTGAGTCAAATGGATATTTTTTTGTTAGGTTACTACCTTCCTATTTCTATTAATAAGTCCATTCATTCTATAAACTCACAGTTGGTGTAGTACTTTGCAAGATGAGACGGTATCCTAGTGAAACAGTGATGTAAGGATAAAAAAGTTGAATGCAGATGGGAGAAACTGTGGAGAAAATATGCCCCCCAAATGGGGTCTGGATGTAGGTGCTATGCTTTGAATATGTCCCCCAAATTTCGTGTGTTGGGAACTTAATCCCCAAAGCAACAGTGTTGAGAGGTGGGACCTTTCAAAAGTGATGAGGTTCTCATGAATGGATTAATGTCATTATCAAGGAAGTGGGCTCCTGAGAAAAGGATGGGTTTGGCCCCTTTCTCTCCTGCGTGCATGATCTTTTGCCATGTCATGCCTTTCCCATGTGGTGACACAGTAAGTTCCTCACTAGATCCTGAGCAGATGCCAGTGTCATGCCCTTGGACTCTCCACCTTGAAAATGTGAGTCAAATCCGTTTCTGTTTATTATAAATTACCCAATCTCAGGTATTTTGTTATATCAGCACAAAACAAACTAAGACAGTAGGAAACGAAGAAAATAGAGAAGTGGAGGGCTCAGTAATGACTCTGGGTAGGCACATTCAAATCAGTCTCTTTCTCTTTCCATCTGCCATCCATCATCCACCATCTTTCTCCCCAGACCATTCAGTTTAGATGACTGTCTGTGTATCTAACTAGTTGTGAACATCTATTTGGATTTTTCACCAGAACTTCTAATTCGTATGTTCCAAAAGAGCTAATTATTTTCCCATCACAATACTATTCACTTCCTTTCCACACTCTCATCTATTATTGAAAAGAATGTGCTTTTTATTGGTGAGTAGAATGTTCTCCATATGTCATTGCAATCTCATTGACTGATGGTGGTGTTCGTTTCTCCTGTGTTCGTACTGATTTTTTTCTATCTAGTGCTTACATCAATTACTGAAAAGGGGTATTAAAGTCACACACTACATCTATGGATTTCCTCTGTCTTCTGTAAGATATGTCAATTTTTGCTTCAGGTACTTTGAAGCCTTGTTGTTTGGTGTATATATATTTACATGTTTTGTCTTCTTGATGAATTTACCTTTTTATCAACATGTAATGTTCTACTTGGTCATTAGCAATTTTCTTTGCTCTGAAGTCTACTTTGTCTGATATTATTAATAATACTGCCATTCCAGTTTTCTTTTCATTGGTACTTGTGGGGTCTATAATTCTCTATCCTTTTATTGGTAACATACCTATCATTATATTAGAAGTACAAATCTTGCAGACTGCATATAATTGGGTCATGATGTTTTTCTTGTATTGCCAAATTTCTGTTTTAATTGGTGGGTTTAGACTGCTTACATTTAATGCAACTATTGATATGACATACAATGTGATCCGCCATTTTATTAGTTGTTTTTTGTTGGTTCTCTCTGTTTAGCAATCTTCTGTTTCTCCTTTCCTGCTTTCCTGTAGGTTATTTGACCTTTTTTTCCATATATTCCACTTTGATTTATGTGTAGTGTTTTTTAGTATATCTCTGTATTTTTTAGTAGCTTCTCTAGGGATTACAATGTATATAAGTAATGTGTCACAGTCTACTAAAGTCAACATTTTATTACTTCTAGTGGAGTGCAGAAAACTTACCAACAGTTAAGTTCCTTGACTATTTCTATTAATGTTACAGTGGCCTTAAATATTACCTCTACTTACACTGAAATATTAGAAAAATGTTATAATGCTTTCTTTCCACCATCAAACATAATTTTAACAACACTAGAGAACAGCAGTCCATTTTATTTATCCTTATGTTGTTCCTTTCTTTTGTTCTTATTTCTGATGTTTCAGGTTTCCTCCTCTTGTTATTTCCATACTGTTCGAATAAATGTTTTTAGCAATTATTTTAGAGCTTGTTTGCAGGTGAGCAATTCTCTTAGTTTTACTTTCTTTCTTTCTTCTTCTTCTTTTTTTTTTTTTTTTTTTTTTTTTTTTTTTTTTTTTTTTTTTTTTTTTTTTTTTTTTTTTTTTTTTTTTTTTTTTTTTTTTTTTTTTTTTTTTTTTTTTGATACAGGGTCTTGCTCTGTTGCCCAGTCTGGAGTGCTGTAGTATGACCATAGCTCACTGCAGCCTCAAACTCCTGAGCTCAAGTGATCCTCCTGCCTCAGCCTCCTGAGTATCTGGGACTACAGGCATGTGCCATTGTGCTTGGCTATTTGTCATTATTATTTTAGAGATACAGGGTCCTGCTGTGTTGCCCAGGCTGGTCTTGAGCCCCTAGCCTCAAGCAGTCCTCTGGCCCAGCCTCCTGAATCCCAGGTCCGAGCCACTGCCCTCGCAGTTTTTCTTTAACTGAGAATAACTCTTTTTTGCATTCAGTCCTGAGGAACAGATTCTTCACCGAGAGTTCTTTTTTTGAAAGTTTATTTCCTTTTTTTTTTTCTGGCAGTTTTTGTGAGACACTTGTTATCGTTTGATTAGTTATCCTTTTATAGGTAATGTGTCTGTTCTCTTTGGTTCCTTTCAGAACTTTTCCTTTGCCTTTGGTTTCCAGAAACTTCACTGTAATATGTCTCAGCATGGACTTCTCTGTGTTTGTCATGTTTGGAGATTGCTCATTTCCTAAAATCTTTAGGTTTACATGTTTTTCCAAATTTGGGAGTTGTATGCCATTATTTTATTTCTTCACATTTTTTTTTAACCATGCCTCTTCTTTTCCTGGGACTCTGATGATAACAATATTAGCTCATATTATGAACTAATGTGTGTGTGAGGCTCTGTTCATGTTTTTAAATTAATTCTATGTCTGTTATTAAGTCTGGATAATTTCTATTACCCTGTCTTCAAATTTACTAATTCTTTTCTCTGTCACATTTATTCTACAAATAAGCTCATTCAGTGAGTTTTCATTTGTTTGATTAAATTCTAACATTTCTGTTTGGTTATTTATTATTTCTTCTATTTCTTTGTTTGGACTTTCTATTTTTCCATTTGTTTTAAGAGTGGTCATAGTTGGTGGAGTGTTTTCGTGACACCTGATTTATTAATAAAACACTTGTCAGATAATTCTGTGTTACCTCCGTGTTGGTTTTTGTTGATTTTCTTTTCTCATTCAAATTGAGATTTTTCTGGTTTCGTTAGAATGAATAATTTTGGGTTATATCCTGAACACTGTGTATTAAGTTATACAATTCTGGTTCCTATTAATTTTTTTTTTTTTGCTTTAGCAAGCAGTCAACCTGTTTGGTTCAGAATGCACATCGTGGCTCACTTTCGTGGGCTGTGGTTTGAATACCAGTTTAGTTTTCAAAATTTTTGCATGCAATTCTGGTCTACTTCACTGGTGTGCTACTCAGAGACCAATCTGAAAACTTAGTTTTATTTCACAGAGTGGTTCAGTTTGCAGGGTTTTGCTCTGTCATGTCTGATTTGTTTTATACACGGCCTCAGAGTCTTACCGGCACTTCAAGCCCAGATTTAAGGCATCCTTTTCTCCAGCTCCCACCTCTCTGTGGTCCTTCCCCACTCTCTAGCTGGGGCAGATGGGAGCTGTCTTTGTTACCATCTGCTGTCCCGGCAAGGCTCGGAAAGCCAGCAAGGGCTTCATCCCGTGGTCCTTGCAGTGCGTGTAGGGATAAGGAGAGGGATTAACTCGTCACTGCAGGTGAGAAGATTGGTTAGGCTCTGCTTATAACCACATGGCCATAGTACTCAGTGGGACGGCAGGAGGGCACAGTGTTTGACTAGTATTCTTCTGGAATAAGGCAGGTGTAGTGAAAAACGTTTTGTCATATACAGCTGTTATTTTCCTGGTCTTTTTCTTCCCTTTTCAGAGTCTTCTAATAGTTCCTTTTTGTATTTCATAATTAGTTGTCATTAGCAGGAAAAATGGGGTGGAATAAGTTTGTTCCATCTTGTCCAGAACTGGAAACTTTATCTACTCTTCTTGTGTTCTCATAAAAAATAGAAATAAAGAAAAAATAAAGAACACTACCATTCCTTAGGTTGACCAAGCCAGGACCCAAGTTTGGGACTAGGTCCTGTAAGTCCTTAGAATTTGTGTTCTCTCCCCCAGTGGTACTGACTTGGTTCGAGTACTGTTCATTGCTCACTGTTTCTTGCAGTTATTGCTGCAGAATCTTCAGTGGTGCTATCTTCACCTCTAATCTTTTCCAGCTTCAGTCTATTATACCCTATTCTCAGATCAGAGCCATTATTCTAAACCGAAAATCTAATCATAATATTCTTTCACTCAAAACCCTTCAACAGTTTTCCATTTCAATAAGGAAGGCCTCCACAACTCTTTACAATGTTATTTATCATCTTGACCCTCTTACCTTTTCAGCCGCACTCCTGCTTTTACACACCCTACTCCAGATATAAAAAGCCACTGTCACTTCCTAACTCACCAAGCTCCTGCCTCTCCCTGATAATCCTCCATCACTGTCTCCTGGATAGATACAGCTTTTCCAGATGTGTTAATGTAGATATCACCAGCTCCAGACAAACCTATTCCTAGGTGCTCCTACTATTGTTCCTAAAGAACTCATAAAGTAGCATTTACTCAATATTAATCAAGTTTCTTCCTTGGTTAATATCACCTTCCTTATAGACTATAAGCTTAATAAGAAAGTTGCAGTTTCATTCTGTTCGTCAGTCTATGCCCAGAACCTGACACATTGTAACTCTTAAAAAAATGTATTTGTTTTGAGTGGGGTGCAGTGGCAAAGACCTGAAGTCCCAGCTACTTGGGAGGCTGAGGCTGGATGATCGCTTGAGTCCAGGAGTTCAAGTCCAGCCTGGGCAATATAGCAAGACCCTGTCTCTTAAAAAAAAAAAGAATGGATGGACGTGCAATCCAAAGGGTTTGGGGCTAAATTAGGAAACCAAGTAGGAGATTCAATTTCTTGGCAGACAGATTCCAGTAAGGTTTTCTTTGGACTTGTGGCTATGTTGTGGCGATAGTGCTTCCATTCTCACACACATGCATCCGAGTGTGTGGGTGTGTCTCCATGGTGGCTTCCTGTGTAAGAAAATTGCAGATAATAATATATATAACTAAACACAGGATAAAAAGACTAGAAAATATTTTAAGTTCATGAGAAAGAGATGATTCTGATAATCTGAAGTCTGGACGTGTTTAATTGAAAACAATATGCAGTTGTGCAAGAGTTGACTACACAGAACTAAAAGTCCGTGACAGCAGAGCAAGTCTGAACAGGTCAATAGCACATTAGAAAAGCATGATCTCCTCAAATGAGTTGGATTTTTGAATGAAAAATATTGTTTGTCCTTGGGGCTGAGATTTCTAAAATTCAGCATTGCTTTGGGGTTATCTTCTCCAAGCCTAATATTTACAAAACTTAATTTCACTAGTTGTTGAAATGTAACAAAAAGGCACTTGCCATAAAATAAATCTGAGAAATTAATTATCTTTAAGGAACATGTGCAGACACTGCAAGATAGCTGTTGGCTACTGTGCCGCCTCTTTTTGCAGTTGATAGTATTAAGGAATGAATATGGAAAGAACAGACAGTAAAAATCACTGATGGGATTTCAGGTTTTCAGTTTGGCATGCAAGGCATTTGGAAGTTAACACTCCATCTTAACAACACGTAAAAAGCCAAACAAACTGAAAAATCAGCAGCCCTTCTTAGACCTGTCAGAGAAGTAAGGCCACAGAGCAAATCACTGCCCTTAAAAGAGACAGACAGGTGGACACAGAGAGTCTCTTTCAAGAGAAAGAGAAAAAAAAAAATGACTAAAAACCTCCATGGGAACCAGTGCTGGGGGTACGAAAACCTGAACTGTAGTTGGTAAGTGGCTGGAGGCTCAGGGGTGACAAGACTGAGAGTTAGAAACTCCAGGAGGACCCATGAGGAGGGGGATCCCACACTTTCGTGAGCTTTATCTCCAGTAGCTTAACCAGGTTCTCACAGTGAGTATTGGAGGAAAGTCCCCTCATACTCTGGCAAGGACGGGGGAAAATTAACCATTTGAAGTACACGTGAGCGTTCTGTTCTTCTTAACAAAGCTTGCATTCCAGAAAAACTTTTACTGTATCCTAAACAGTTGGGGATTTATCAGAGCCTAAACAACTTGCAAAAAGAGGGCTACCCAATGCCAGCTTGCTCTAGCCATCCTATCCCACCAAAGCGGGGTGGGGGCTGACTTACAAAGTTCACAGGCGAGAGGCCCAGGCTAACTAAAAGGCAGAACTAATCAGAGGACTGTAGAATGTACACTTTCCTCCACACCTTACCATCATGTTACTGATGACCTATTTAGAGCAGTTCCTTTTACTCATTACATCATGTCCAGCTGTCTAGAAAAAAATGACAAGGCATAATAAAAGGCAGAAAACACAGTTCGAAGAGAAAGAGCAAGCATCGGAACCAGACGTGTCAGGGATGTGGGGATTATCGGACTAGGATTTTAGAAAACTGTGGTTAATATGATAAGAGCTCCAGTAGATAAAGCAGATAGAATGCCAGAACAGATGGGCAATGTAAGCAGAGATATGGAAATCCTAAGGAAAAAATCAAAAAGAAATGCCAGAGATCAAAAACACTGTCACAGAGATGAAGAATGTCTTTGTGGGCTTACTGGTATTCTGGACACATCTGAGGAAAGAATAGCTGAGCTCCTGGAAATCTCAATAGAAACTTCCAAATTGGAAAGCAAAGTGAAAATAAAAACAGAACAAAAGGACAGAACAGTCAAAAATGTGGGATAACTATAAAAGGTATAACCTGTATATAATGGGAATACAAGAAGGTGAAGAAAGGAAGGAATAGAAGTAGAAATATTTAAAGTCACCCAAAGTAAACATATTCCGAGAATTCGTCAGTGCTGTAGATGTTTATAATGATGTAGATGGCTGTACAGCAGAGCTGCTGTTACCACTGCAAGACCCTGAAGTCGTCCAAGGAAGAGGCAGGTGCCCGACGCAGGCAGAGAGAGACTTGTAGAGAAGATTGCCTTGCAGACGGGGATGGCGGCCTCTGTTCCAGAGACCCGGAAGCTTTACGTGCTTCACAGGGAGAGAGCTAGAGCAACAACTCTTCGAACTCATTTTGTCCCCTTCAGTATCTCACGGTGGCGTCCCATTGGAAATTGAATCAGAAGTCACAGGGCACAGAAACCAGGTCTTCAGTTGTAACCCAGGTCAGCCTCTTAGGGTAGAGGGCAGAGTAGGAAGGGTGGAGCATAGGTCAAGAATAGATGAAAAGACAAAATACGGCTGGAATAATATGAGTGACTTTTTCAATAAATAGGGTCCCAAATCAACCATTAATAAAAACAGACTAATTGATGACCTTCAGTCAGACTGTGTGTGTGTGTGTGTGTGTGTGTGTGTGTGTGTGTGTGTGAGTGAACAAGACAGGAAGCAGAAGTGGCTGAGGAGCTCATCCTAAAGTCTGTGAGTGCACACGGAAACCGTTTAAATGGCTTTTGACTATTTTTCCCCTAAATATGTAATTTCTCACAGGATTTGCTTCAGGTTCTCTAGTTACTGTTTAAGTTTATTGAAAACTTTCAGAAAACAAAGATATCAAGCCCTCATGCATATTCTTGCTAAATAATTGTTTATAAATTATTTAATGGAGAAATTTCAGTTGCATCTGTGACCAAATTCAAACAATGGCATTTAGGTTTTTTTTTTTTTATTATTTCAGCATATTACAGGGGTACAAATGTTTAGGTTACATATATTGCCTTTACCCCACCTGAGTCAGAGCTTCAAGTGTGTCCATCCCCCAGACAGTGCACACTGTACCCATTAGGTGTGAATATACCCGTCCCCTCCTCCTCCCTCCCACCTGCTTGACAGCCAATGAATGTTATTACTATATGTGCACATAAGTGTTGATCAGTTAATACCAACTTGAGGGTGAGTACATGGGGTGCTTGTTTTTCCATTCTTATGATACTTCACTTAGTAGAATGGGCTCCAGCTCTATGCAGGATAATACAAGAGGTGCTAGATCACCATTGCTTTTTGTGGCTGAGTAGAACTCCATGGTATACATATACCACATTTTATTAATCCACTCATGTAGTGATGAGCACTTGGGTTGTCTCCACATCTTTGCAATTGTGAATTGTGCTGCTATAAACATTCTGGTGCAGGTGTCTTTTTTACAGAATGTCTTTTGTTCCTTTGGGTAGATGCCCAGTAATGGGATTGCTGGATCAAATGGTAGTTCTACTTGTAGCTGTTTAAGGTTTCTCCATATTACTTTCCACAGAGGTTGTACTAGTTTGCAGTCCCACCAGCAGTGTATGAGTGTTCTATCTCTCTGTTGGAAAAACTCTTACAGACGTCGGCCTAGGGAAATAATTTATGAAGAAGACCTCAAAGGCAATCCCAGCAACAACAAAAATAAATAAATGGGACCTGATCAAATTAAAAAGCTTGTTCACAGCCTAGAAACTATCATGAGAGCAAACAGACAACCTGCAGAATGGGAGAAAATATTCGCATGCTACACATCTGATAAAGGGCTGATAACTAGAAT
Organism: Indri indri; assembly: GCA_004363605.1. Classification (NCBI taxonomy): domain Eukaryota; kingdom Metazoa; phylum Chordata; class Mammalia; order Primates; family Indriidae; genus Indri; species Indri indri. The sequence continues at coordinate 22,618 of RJWJ010004004.1, forward strand.
CTATATAGAACTCAGGAAAATCAGCAAGAAAAAAATCAAACAACCCCATTAGAAAGTAGGCAAAGGACATGAACAGAAACTTTTCAAAAGAAGATAGACTAATGGCCAAGAAACATATGACAAAATGCTCAACATCTGTAATCATCAAGGAAATGTAAATCAAAACCACAATGAGATATCACTTATCTCCAGTGAGAATGGAATTAAGTTTTTAAGCATGTCCTCTGTCCAAAACTGTTTATGTAGGTTGCAGCAAATACAAATTATACTGGTAATCTGTAAAATGAGTCCTTTAAGTCTTTTATTTGTTCTGCAGTTATTCAACACTTCTAGTCTTTTGCTCGGAAATACACATTACACCTAATATTTTTGTTAACCGTAACATAAGTTGTTGCTGAGTATTTCCTTTGTGTATTTCATAAAATCAGCAAAATTTGTGAACAGTTTTGAAATGGACATAAAAGATAGTTATCTTCTATCTTTGCCTTTCATTTTCTCTGAGATGTTTTGCAAATATACCAAATTATAAAAAAATGATCATGTTATAAATGATTTTGTCCATAGATAGCAGATAAACTCTGTACAGTGAAAAACAATTGACTGTTCCTTGTGGATATTGATTGATTTTGCATCTATTTGTAGATTCAGTTCAGCATTCCGGAGTGCCTCATGTACGTGGGACTTTATGAATTCTCCTCAGAACCAATTGTAATGCTTCAGTATTTCCCTCATTAACTGATAATTTAAGCAAAGTCATTAACACATATCTGTTTTATATTTGTATGAGTGTCATGCTTTTACCATTAAAAATATGTATATCCTTCCCGGATAGCATGACTAAAGCCAAGGGTCGTGATTTAAACTCGAGGAGGCACATTAGTTTCTCAAGAAGTTTTAGAAGATGTTCCTGATTCCCCACAGGGTAGAAGAAGGATTGCTCAGCAGCAGTTCAGGTAAACATCAATTTAAGCACCATAGGCTTTATGTGTCAAGTTGATAAAGGAAACAACTTAAAAAGACAAACACATACAATGCTTCTTAACTCGATCTGTGATTTTTATGATCAAGTACAGTACTTAAAAAGCCTGCTGTGTAGCGCTTGGAAAACACCTCAGAGAATGACAGGGTATGATTTCTGTTCTTTTTTATGGCAGACAAAAAAGTAATTTTATTGTTGTTTGAATATTTTTATACGCATCCTTCACGCTTGGGTTCCCTTATCATAAAAATTGTGGGTTTCCTACTGTTACATACTGTTACCAGGTTAAGGAGAACAGGTTTGCATCTCATGCAAGATTAATTAGGTTTTTACCAATTTTAAAGGTATCATCTGTATCCTGCAGGCTCAGAGAGAATTTGGCAGGATCGTCAATCACTTCTCGTTGTACCTCCGTACTAGCATGTAGAAGTAATCTAAAGGTGAGCATGCTTTGTGTGTAGCTGCACAGAGCAAGGTTTTCCCTTGAAATTTTTTCAATTATATGTAAAAATCCACCCACAAGTACCTTTGAGAATAGCCCAAAGGTACAACATATATGAAATGTGAATATCAAAGTAAATATATTTTAATTGGTGTGCTTTGACATGGAAATTATGTTTAATGCCATAAATTGTAGTTATGTGAGATGAGAAATTAGAAATAAAACTCAGATATATTCAAAGATTGATTAATAAATGGCACCATGGTTTAAATAAACAACAAGAACAAAACAGTATGTGGTTAGGATGTAGATCTGGTTGCCCCTTTGAATGGACATATGAGCAAATGTGGAGGGAAATGATGTCTGTTAAATAAAAATGATAAATCTTGTTAAGAATTTCAGCAGAATAATAAAAGTAGACTTTTCTCATGGCTCAGCTGCTAAGGGTAAAAACCTTAGTTCATCCTCATTCCCTGCAGACACTGCAGCTTTGGATTTATGAGTTGATGAAAATGAACATAATCCCAACCACCCCTCAGTGAACAAGTGACATCTTACTGCTAATGACCCAAAGAACAAAATCATCATCAAAACATTATTCTCCACAATCAGAAAGGCATGCCAGTTAGTGGTGCTTTAGGGTAGGGTCAGTGACCTGTAGCAACTTTTTGCAATTTGCTGTGTGGATCTCAGTAAGTCCCAAGCAGCCTTGGAATGTAGCCAAGAAAGCAAGAGTTTGGAGGCTGTTAAACAGATGGTGAAAAATAAACAGATCTGCTGACCCCGTTGCTAGTTATGCAACCATTTCTTTACTTGGGTCAGATTAATAGTTTTTCTCAAATTCAAGGGCTATCATTCAAAATGATTCCTAGCTATGGGGTAGTCCAAACTCGTAAGGCATCTATCTGCTCCCTGGTAAACAAGGAGATAGTTACGAAATCAGCTACCATTTGGATTTCAGCCAACAAAGTGAACTGGAATTGGCTGCTTCTGTTTGTGATATTTGTTAACATAAAAATTTAGCACAATAGCAAGGAGTTAGTTTGGCTAAAAATGGAATTACTTAGAATAATATGCCACTGATCTATTTTGTATGGTGACATATTTCCCCGTTATCTCTTTGGACAGTTGACCAAGGGCCATTTCTTGGTTTCTGCCTACAGGGCAGAGTGGAACTGCCTTCATAGGCAATTAAAATGTCAGATTCAATAATTTGGGGTGTATGCTTGAATATAAGGCTAAGCACAAAATGAAGATATATTTTAAATACTATTTCTCCTTATCATACCCATTATCTTGCATCACACACGCAGATATATATAAAAGAAACTCTGCGTAGGTTCTGAACCTTCAAAAATAACAAATTTTAAATTTGAAGTCTCTTAGGGCAACAAGAATCTTCTATTAGCCTTTTGTGTATTGACCAAGCTTTTTTTACAGAACTCTCATACACTTGTTTCATTAATGTACAGTGTTGCTTGTAACAAAAATTGCAGAGAACACATATTTTCCAATGATGTCAAGTATACATTATGTCATCTTCTCTTTTCCAACATCACTGTGTTCTTAAAGTTACTTAGAAGGTTTATCTTGCTTAAGGTGATGAAATTTTTGTTTTTCATTCTTATCGTATTTCTACTAAGCCATCCATAAGCTAGGCCCCTTGCCCGTTTTAACGTACCAGAACTCTCTGGGAACATCACCACTTCCCATCAGCCATAAGATGTGCCATGGTTATGTTACTTTTCCCACCGAAGGTCCAATTCTGCCTGTCAACTGAGAAAGCCCTGGGGTCCTGTAGTGAACAACAGCGTAATGACAGGAGAGGCAGAGCATGGGGAAGGCCGGTGTAGACCAGGCCTGCTGGGGCAGTCAGGTGGCATTGCTGAGCAAATGAAAATGTAAGCTTTTCAATTTTACTAACTGTAAGTTTTTGTCATTTTACAATATAACATCCATGATCCAATTTAACTCTATCAGGCTTAATAATGAATTGACTTCCAATATTGCCAACACTTTATTTACATACCGCACACAGGCAAATTTCGATTTGTTATTGTCCCTTTAAAAAACAAAATAAGCATAAACTACAGTTTTAACAGCACAATTTTATTTCACACATTCTTATTTCCCTTTATTCAATTTATTAGTAACATTTCCATATGCGGTGGGTTTGGGATGACTTATAGCAGTGACAATCTCACATAAGAATTGGATTATACCTTATCTGTAAGTTTTTGTTTTGGAAATCATAAAATGTCAATTAACTATAAAACAAAAACTTTTATATATTTAATTTGGCTTTCAGTTGTACCTGTTACATACTAACTGAAAGCAAAGTAAGTCATAGAATGCCTCTGTCCCATTCATTTCTTCTGTTCCTGATCTTGGCATCATTGTTCTCCAAGTGTCTGTCAGGTGAGAGTAAGGAATCTGAGCAATGCTTCAGAGTGATGCCTCTTTTTATTTAATGCCAAACTGCTACACTGCCCTGTGCAAGTTGTGAGATAATACATCTTGCATCACAGACACTGTGATTAAAAACTGATTAATGGTCAGATATTTAACCTTAGCCAATGATTTTCTCATAAAAGATATTCCTCACCAGCAACCTAGAGCATGGCTTTATTTTAGAAGCCTAAGAGTTGCAATCAAATTTTCCCTAAGGCAGGATGCCAACTACTCCAATTTATATACAAATTATTTGCTGGCACCTCTATAATCCTCTTCTAAGCATATGGGCCAAAATGCAGGGCTCTATGATTGATGAAGAGCCAGTTTACCAGGTCTAATTCCATTCAGGGGAAAAAAAAAAAAAAAAGTCAGCTTTAAAGAATTTTTTCTATAAATGGGCCGTAGTAAGACGATGAGTTTTGTGGTTGCTGAGAGCACCGATGCTACCTAAGAGCATCTGATAAAATGAACCGATTGTCTCTTCTCAAAACAGGCGTGTTTCTAGAAGTGGAGTAAGAAATTTATTTCTGATCTTAGTGAAAATGTCTTCAATAATCCCCATTTAATGGATTGAAAGTTACTAAAAAATGCCTGCTAGAGAGCGATTAAACTTTGGAGGCTTAAATCACTCACCAAAGCTAGAAGTCTTTTTTGTAAGTGTGATTCTCACTTTGTTTAATAACTACATCCTTCATGTGCTACATTATCTACATGCCAGTCAACAGCGCTAAATATTGATGTCACTGTGAGCAAGTCACTCAGCTTCCAGGATAGCAAAGGCGGAGTGGCAATGATGAGGCCATGGGCATGTTAAAGAGCAGACTCTGAAGGATCTTATATGTGGCATTAAGAAAATTGGATTATAGATTTTCTGTAAACCACCTGAAGACAAAGCCAGATTTTAAACATAAAAGTGACCCAATGATATTTGTTTTGGAAAGAGAACTATGAATTGAATGGAGTTTTAGTTAGAAAAAAAAAAGAGAGAGAGATTGAGAAGGGAAGCTGTATTTTTGTTCCCAAATATTCACTCCCTCTCCTATAAGAAAATTATGCATCCATGCTCTTTGCAATAAAAAGTGAGGTAGGCTGGGTGCAGTGACTCACACCTGTAATCCCAGCATTTTGGCCAGGAGTTTGAGGCTGTAGTGAGCTATGATTCTGCCATTGCGCTCCAGCCTGGGCGACAGAGGGAGACTCTGTCTATGAATGAATAAATGAATGAATGAAGGCAGAGGGCGACCCTGTCTGTGGATGAATGAATGAATAAGTAAATAAATAACACATGAAGTATCTTTCTCTGGGCAGATCATACTTCCATGCCCGTTTTTAGGATTGGCCATGTGACATGCTTGGGCCATAAAACATAATTGGACTTGGATTATGTTATGTTCAAGCAGAGGCTCTTCGTGTAATTGCATGGTTTGTCTTGCTGAGTTGTTTTCTTGCCTTTTGAAGTGAGCACAGTGTGTCCCAGGAATACTTGTTTCTTTAGCCTTGGTCCTGGAAAAGAAAAATATATGGACTAGTAGTAAGCAGAGCCTAGCAGTTACAGCTGTCTATGAGTTGGAAGCTACCTATGAGTTGGAAGTGATATTTGTTATTTTTAAGTCACTTTGCTTTGGAGTTGTAAGGCAGACATCAGTTTATTTCCAATATAAAATCAAAAAACTTGGTAATTGATTATTTGAAATATAAACAAAATGGGAGAGCGAAGGAATAACATTTTTAAGAGAAAAGGAGTTTTATTTCAGAAATGTGTGAGCACAGTTACATATACAGTCAACTTTCTTCAGAAATTGTATTGAAAGCATAAAAGCAATAGATGTAAAATTGATCTTACAAGAAGCCAGAAAAGCATTGATTATGGGGATGACTGCTGTCATCTTCAACAGGGTGCAAAACTGCTTATGGTTAGGAGAAAAATTAAGTAGAAGAACACTGTAGAAGATTCTTAGAAATATATAATCAAGTCAACACGCTGGTAATTGTAGTAAAAGAAGAAATACTATTTCAACAATTATTTCCAAATTTATTTCCAGATTCAGGCTGAAGAATGGCAATACTTTACTGCTAACATTATATAAGAAATTGAAGCAACATTTTTGCTCAAAATTTGGTTATAATAATGTGCAATCTGGTCACCTGAACTGTGCTGACGTCAGAGACAGCTTGGCACTGGCCGTTGACTGGAATCACACTTGGGCAGGTGATCAGAGTGACTACTCATCTGCATGTGAAGTCTTCACAGCCCTATGACCTCAGGGTTGTTGAGATTCTCAAGGCAGCTAAAGACTCAAAGTGTGATTGTCCTAGCACAAAGCAGAGTTCTAGCTAATTGCCTTCTGTGACCTAGTCTCAGACTTCATGCATCTTTACTGCCTTTGCATTTTGTTAGTGTAAATAAATCATAAATTTCAGCACAAATGTCAGAGAATGCCGGGAGTTAGCTACTCTCCCAGCAAAACAGGTCCCAGGCAGGGGAGATTTGGAAATAGTAGAGACAGGGACAAAGTGCAGTTTAAAGTGATGGGGGAATCAGGGGTCCTCCAGCATTCTTGTGAACTGTGAGGTACTGAGTGAAATGCCACATCAGTATTTATTGTTGCAGCAAATAGTTGTCCTTGGTTAAAGAATTATGTGTACAGCTCATTCATTGAGGTTTCTAGGCTCCCCAAAGGTTTTAAGGGACCCTTACCTAATTCTGTCTACAAGACTAGATGGTTACAAAATTATTCTAAGATAAACATGTTAAGCCCTAAGTTAGAAACAGACCTAGCTGAGCATACAAATTAAAGATAAAAATGTATAAAGTAGGAACACTAATCTAATCTACTTCTCTAAATACAGAGACATGTGGTCAGGAGTGAGGCAGGAATAGCCTTGAAGTATAAGATAGTTCCAGCTGCACGTTATCTGCTGAGCAGGCATTTTAATTAGCTTCTCAGCCACGGCCCAAACTGAGCTTTTTCTGTGCAAAAAAGCTCAAGGTGATGGCCTGCAGCATCGAAGAAGTGCTGCTTTGCAAATGTCCTCTGACAATGCCTGTCTTTGTTTGGGAGCAGCTTTTATTCTGTGAACTAACATGCCCACAGATTCCTTCAAGGCAAAGCCCTGCAAAACCCATGAAACCTATCATGTCTCTTAGCCTATTTTCCCAACAAGGGAAGATGACATAGATCCCCTTCCCAGTGGAAAGAATGTCAAAGATTTTGCAGATATGTTTTAAAACTGGCAAGCTTCCATCACAAATGGGGCTTTCTCGTGGCTCTCTTATGTTATTACCATTGTAACAAATTACCATGAACTCAGTGGCTTAAAACAACATAAATTTACCTTACAGTTCTGAAGATCAGAAGTTTGCAATGAGCCTTATCTTTCTAGAGGCTCCAGGGGAGAGTCCATTCCTTGCTTTTTCTAGCCCCCAGGGGCAGTCTGCGTTCCTTGTCTCTTAGCCACATCACCCCGACTTCGGTGTCCATCGTGACATGTCCTTCCTGACTCTGAGCCGGTACAGTCCCCCCATCTCAAAACCCTTAATTTAATAACTCTGTAAAGCTCCTTTTTCCATGTAAGGGAGCATATTCATAGGTTGCAGGGATTAGGGTGTGGACATCTTTGGGTGGGGGTGAGGATTGTTGAACTTATTACACTCGTGGATGAGAACTGGAATGCTTATTAGCATGTTTTGAAATAACACTTTATATGTAAACAGAACAGATAGATTCATGAATGTTAACTTGCTGGGCATCTCAGTCTGCTTGCGTCTATGGTTTGAAAAGATGTTAAAATTTATAAGGGCATTTACAGATACTTTTGCTCAAGTCCACCATTTTGCAAGTTATAAAGCTGCCTTTCTATGAGATTATATACATGCCGTAGCCTACAAGTGGCAGAAGCCTGTCTAGAACCTGATTCGTCAACTCCTTGCCTAGTGTTCTCTCCATTTCACCACTTGGCCTGCAAGTTTGGCGGTAATTCATAGTGTTGCTGACTTTTCATACAATCCAAGAAAAGCAGTGAAAAAGCATTCAGTGTCAAGACTTTCTCAGGCTCACTGCTTCAGGATGAGAGACATTTGCAAAAAAGATAGTCATGACAATGGTACCAAAATGAAAATCAATCACTATACCTTTTTTGATCCATTTGCGTTTATATTCAATCAAAATAATTTTTTACATTTACGACAGATGGTTCCTTGCCTTTTCTTTCCATGTTTCTGTTTTTCCTGCTAATGAATAAGGCATCACATTTATCTCTCAGTATAAACAGTGCCTTCAGGGATAATGTTAGTGTATGTTTTTAAAGCACCAGAAAAAAAAATCAAGTCACACAAATGAAAGAAGGTGGTTTAAGAACTGGATTTATCCATTTTGATATGATGTTTTGAAAGTCATACTAGAGCAGTGATACAGCAGACATTCTCTCCGCCTGCTTTTTGCCTGCAGGCTAGGAGCAATTTTTGCATATCATTACCTTTAGCTGCACCATACTGTCTGTGACCCTTCCTCTCCGGTGACCTTTAGCTGTTTTTACCCCGGAGAAACTGCTAAACTTACATTTAGCATATTTCCGTATTCCACTCCTGGAGATTTTGATGAAGCGGGTTCTGGGTGGGGAGCAGGAATCTATAATATTGATCTGCACCCAGATGAGTCTTATGCAGCCGGTGGATGTGCCAGGAAGCAGGATCCCATTATAGCCATCAGAGTGTAGTCTTAGTGTAGTCCTACAAATAGACCTAAAATTTATTTACAACTCAATTTATGGATCTAGGTCAGTTATAAGACCTAGTTATCTTAATGCAATTCCTATACCACTTTGTGAAATTTGCTTAAGTTCTTTGTCTCCCTAAGGGACTGGCTCAGAGAGCATCACTTTGCAACTGCTTTTCCTCCAATTTTATCTCCTTTTTATCTGACTTAGACCCATCATGTGTAAAGCTGTTATTTACTTATGTTTGCTTTGTGTTATATTAAATGGAAGTTGAATTTTGACAAATCATTATCTTCTCAAGAAACAGATGTTTTTTCAATGTATAGCTTATGTTTTGCTAGAGTTTCCTCAGCTATGCTATGGACCATGTGGTCATTGTTCCCATATTCTCTCATATTCATGTAGAGTTTACTTTCATTCAGTATGAGTGTGTATGTGTGTGTGTGTGTGTGTGTGTGTGTGTGTGTGTGAATGACCTCATCAATAATTTTGGAGAAAAGGTCAAGGCATTATGTGATTGTATAGATTCTTGTGAAGAATCTATGCATTTTATATAACGTTACCTTGACAAGGTATATGTCAATTATAACTTACAAAGTGTTTCAAATGAAAGATATCCCATTCCTTCGTTAAAGTGAGTATTATTGTCAGTCTGGTCTTACAGAGAGGAAACCTGGCATAAAAGTTGTTATTTGATAAAAGTCACACAAAACCCTAACCCATGACTTCTTTTATTGACTTTGCCTGTAGCGAGTGTCCTGTATTCAGGAGCAGGCGTTGGAGGCAACAGGCCTGTGACTCTTTTTTCTATTTTTGATCTTTCCTTCCTTTCAATCAGCCCAGGAAACTCATATACAAATGCATGTACCCACTTTCTCCCATTTAGGCAGGGGAATGATCTTATAAATGGGATATGATATGCTAAACTAGGGAAGGAAAAGGTCTTTAGCTTTCTAATTTCTCTTAAATACCTTTCCTGAGACACACACAACATCTACATCTTTTCCTCAGCTTAATTCTGCAATGGTGTGAAAAACAACTACTACAAATATATTGGCTTTTCAGTCTTCAAGGATGGAAAACTACATAAGGAGCAACTTTATTTAGTATAATAAGTTGCTGTTTTGCTTACACAATAAATATTCTAGGGCCAGAAGAATTAAAGTTGTGCCACTAGTAGCTAATTGTGTCACCAGAAATAGTTTAGGAATGGTAAAAATCTAACAATATAAGAACTAGTCAAGGCCAAGGCTAAGGTTTGAACATGTCCCCCAAAGTTCATGCGTTGGAAACTTTATCCCCAGTGGGACAGCTTTGAGAGGTGGGACCTTTAAGCAGTGATCAGGTCATGAGGACTCTGCCCTTATGAGTGGGTTAATGCCATTATCCAGGGAGCGGGTTTGTTATAAGAGTGAGTGTGCCCTCTCTTGCTCTCTTGCTTGCATGCTCTCCTGCTTTTCTGCCTTCTGCTATGGGGTGATGCAACAAGAAAACCCTCCCAAGATGTGGCCCCTCTATTTTGGACTTCCCAGCCCCAGAACTGTGAGCCAAATAAATTTCTGTTCATTATAAATTACCCAGTCTCAGGTATTCTATTATACCATCACAAAACCGACTAACACAGCCATGATACATAAGAAGGGTGGAAAAGAAAGAAATCATTTGAAATGGGTAAGGTTAAGTTACAGTTTATAATCAATTAAGATGTATCAAAGAATTTATACATAAAGCCAATTCTCTAGGTCCTCAAAGAAAAATTTAGAATTTACATTTTCCTAAATGAGAACTAAACAGTTTGAAAATTCAAGTGATACATCTACTTAAATCACTACAAAGAAAAATCAGTATCCATTGTCTCCAAATCCCAAATATCTAATAATATATAGAGTTCCTTATCTGAATTAAATTAATATCTGGTATATATTGTGACCTTTCCTATCACATTTTATTATGCAGTTGTCCTTAGTGAAATTTCTCGGCTATGCATATACCTTTAAAACTGCAGAGGGGAAAAAGCCTACAGGAAAAGGTCAGACCACGACACGGCGTGCAGCTCCGTTTCAGGGGAATATGAAATTCAGGCACTGAGTAGCTCTGGATCGCTTCCACGAAACTGTCAGGAGAAAGCGGCTGCCTTTAATGATCACAGGCCTCTGTGTTCAATTGAGTGTGACTAGATGAAGCAAGAATTCAAACTGAGTCTCCTCGGTGAATTGTCTCCTGATTGAGATGTAGCTCAGCGAGAGGGAAATGGCCCCCAGGGAATGTGATTCTGTAGAGAAAGCGGGAGCAGAACTGGCTTCCAGGCCGGGAGTGTGCGCTGGTTTGGATGCAGTACAGAATTCTAATGCAGCACATAAGAAAAGAGCAGGTTGAAGTTTTTAAGGTGTTTTCTTTTGTGTTTATTAGATATTCCAAATACTGTCCAGGAATTATTTTTTATTTCCCAAAACTTCAACAAAAAAGTAATGTTTCTTTCAGTAAATTATGGCATCTTTCAAAACGTCTTACCCTCTAATTGTACCTAGATTTCCAGTAGTACGTATTACCTAAGTCAAAACAGATCAATCTGTATCGAAATAGAAATAGACCAAAAAGGACAGTAATACCCAACCCATTTTGTACACATTATTGTTTATACATAATTAAACTACGTTTGTGCCAAGAGGCACAGGTGGGCCAGGGAAGAGAGGCTGGTATTTTTTCTAGGCCTCACTGTAGCCTAAAGGCTTAAATTTGAAGTCATAAGCTTTTAGACACGTTGAGCAAGTATTTAAAAATGTCACAGAAGCAACAGGTTTTTGACTTTAAACCATCCAGCAGAAATAGCCTAAGCCAGTAGGCACAGACAAAAATGTCTAAATTGAATTTTGAAGATATTTTTATTTTATTTTACAAATAACTTTACAAATATCTTTATTTATTAAAGATTACTAAAGCCACATGAATTTGAAAAGGATTTACTTATAAGAGAGTTTGGTATCATAAGCAATAAAGACATACACATGCATGCATACAGATACAAGCATGCATAAATGAATGCTCTATAGTCTTGATCTGAAAATTCTAGTTATGAGACTGGCAAAACTTGCCAGTCCAAAGGACAACTGGATTTAAACCATGTCCCTGAAACAGAACAAGTTAGAATTTCCTTGCTTTACCTATGACCCAAGACTTTGCTGAGTTTTAGAGGAACCAGGATAGCAATCATTATCTCAAAACACACGGAGAAAACCCAGACCCTTCGATCAGGAGGATGGGTGCGCTAGTGGAAGACAGAAGTAGATGCCAGGGCAACACAAAGTCACAGAAATTCACCTGTATAAAGAGACCAGCTTCACTGAGACGGGTGGGACTGAGCCACACAATGCTTTTACAATGCTTTCTTACAAAGACATTTCTCTATGTTTAAATAATACCCTTTCTTATCTGTGGCCCAAGGAAAGGATAGACCTCGTATAGTGCATTCAGCTGCCTCCAGTACTGTTACTCTTGCCTAGCCACGCCGCACACTGAGGTCACATTTTTTCACAATACAAAGTAATTTTGGTAGCTTTAAAAGTCAAAGAGATCAGGTAGCACAGTACAAAAGAAGAGTAAAGTTTTGTACCTGAGCTATGACTCTTCATACTGCATAAGGAACACATAAAACCCCCAAAAGGGGTGAGTGGTGCCTTTTTTTTTTTTTTTTTCTGAGTTCCTTAAGGGGTCTGAGTCACTAGACACTCTCTCTAGGTCTTTTAATGTGGTGCTAAGGACTGCAGAGAGGAAGCGGTAAGGGGAGGTAGAGGTAAGGGGAGCAGGTTTAGAGGGCACAGTCAGCGTGCTTCCTAGAGTCTCAGCTCTTCAGTTCACAGTTTACACACAAAGGCCCCAAAGCCTTGTGTGCCTCCCACAGACAGAAGAAAACATAAAATTATGGAAAGGGAAGGATCAATAAATGATATTTACACAAATATCAAACCAAAGCAGACTTATTCCCTGACCAGGAATCAAACACAGGCTGCTGGGGCGGAGGCACAGAAGCTTAACCACTGGGCCACAGTGAGCTCACTGCTGTTCCCTCTGGAGCTGCTGTTCCCACAGCGGATGTATGCAAAGCATTTTTATCTCTTAGGTCAGATTTTGCTTTTTAATTTTGTCAGGGGAATATTAGGGCTAGCCACAACACAATTATGTGTCCTTTCTTTAACCCAATTCCTCTATTAATCCAAATAAAGCAGCTGTTTAGAATAAGAGATTTCTAAAATTCATCATTTAAAGGATCTATCTTTTGGCCATTAATTTCCAGTGACGCGCTTATTCCAAAGTGACTTCATCCGTCATTTTCTTCAGAGAAGAAACAATCCCAAAGATCTCATTTTCCCAGAAATAGGCTATGATTGAGATGGCAAAAGCCCCTTATTAATGGGACTTTTTAGGACAAACACTCCTGAGAGCTTGCCATGCTTGGAACAGAAAAAAAAAAAAAAAAAAATCTCAGTTCTGAGTCATTTTTATGCTGGCCACTAAATGCAACCCCAGCAATTGGCGTCCCCTGGGTGGTGCAGACCAAGAGGAAAGGGCTCCCACGTGGGCACAAGGAACACCTTGGAGACATAAAACAAGTCGGGAGGGAATGTTCTGGTGCTCCTCTTTGTGAGGAAACAACTCAGAAAGACAAAGCAACAAAGGAAAACCCTGTCTCCTGGAGGAAAAAGGATCAAAAAATATTAATTTATATCACAAAGTAGTGAAAGTTACTGCATTAAGACTGGTCATATAAATCCTTTTTCTTCCATCAATCAAAACAGGCAAACAGTGATTTTTACCATCTGCTCAAGCAGGATTTCTGGCTGGTAAGAAAATTTTTTACCCTTTTTGCTGGCTGATTAGGTTCTTGGGTTTTTCTCTATTGAAGTTTTTCAGAAGAACAGAACAACTTCAAACTGCAGGGAACAAAGCCCTTTTCCCCATAACCACTCACTGAAAAAGTCGCTGACATGAGGCAGATTGATTAATTGGAGGAAAAGACATTTAAATCAATTTTTAATGTGTTACTTGGGAGTCTTTAGAGTGAAAACCTAGCAAAACAGGTTTTGGAGGACGAGGAGAAAGAGGCTAGCAAATGTGGTCTTCTTACGCAGGTAAAGCCTCCCAGTCAGAAGTCCTCAGGGAAAATAGGTAGTGAATGTTTCTTTTCAAACGTTTAAAGGTGTGGGATTCTCAGTTAATCTTTTCTAGTTTGGATAAGGAAGGTCTTGGCTGTATTCATGGAGATTCTCTGCAGACCTAAATTTTTCCCCCACAAAACACAGCTTTGTAGCAGCCATCTCAAAATACGTCAAAAAAATATATTCGGGAGTAAGTTATTTTGATTTTTTTGACTGGCCCAGTGTATTGTAGCTGCAGGGGCTTCACTTGTTTTTAGAGGCCTCATTTTCCATAATTTAGTTGGTCATATCTAATGTAAGACAGACTAAAACCAAAAACAGAAAAAGAAAGTGATTGCTCAATTAATACATTGCTAAGATCTCTAAGCACATGGAGAAGTTACAGCCGACAGACAACAAACCCTAACCTCCGACTGTCAGAGTCTCCAACAAAACCCAGACCAGCTCCTCACCTACAGGTGGGGCTCAGGCTGCTCTCCACTGTCACGGAAGCAGGAGAACCACCTGCTTCATGGAAGTGAGAACAACTTCTTAGAAGAGTTTCCTGGCAAAATAAACCTGGGCTCTCAAACCAAAAACGTTGGGAGATCAAGGAACCTTGGGAGAGAGCCACCTCTTGGCCTCAGCGAAGCTTGCAGTTGGTTGGAGTAAACCTCTGGCTGGCACCTCTGCCCCACTGAGAGAACACGCAGCAAGTCACAGGGGCTCTGCTCTGAGGGGTCCCTTCGTGGTCACCATTCGTGGACCCACGCAAGTGACTGAGGCAAATATGTCAATCAGTGGAAGTTTATTGAGTCAAATTGAGGACACACCCTGGAAAAAAACAAACCATAGGAGGAGCTGTGACTGTTGTTCTGAAGGGGAAATTGGAACCTAAAGCATTCGAAGGCATACAGAGCGAAGAAAAAAGGCAAGGAGAGAGTGGATGAGGTAAATGGTTACATTCTAGTGAGGTCCAAGAAATCCGCATTTTACATAAAATAAAGGGACTATTAGGAGAGAAAAAGGGATTGCAGGAGACATCAATTACGTAGATGTCCCGAGGTAGGTGGAAGAATGTGTGATTCTGTGTGTCTCCAGTTCTGTTACCTGTAAAGATAAATCCACAATTTGTTATTGGTGTGGAATCACACAGACGTTGGTTTTAGGTGCAGGACATAGTCTCAGTTTGCACGCCCTTGTTTACGGCTGGTCAGCAAGGAATTTCCTTAGTGATTAATCTGCTGCGGGGCCTGAGGCCTTTACCTTCTCTTTTGTATAAGGAGTTGGGGGTTCGGCCTGGAGATTTTGATTTTCTTTTTATATTTTAAATATTTTATTTAGAAAGATGTGAGCCTTAGTTTTCAGCTCCTGTCTTTGGATGACTCTATGCTCATTATTAAGAGAGAGCAGATGATCTTACCCATATCCTTGGTTCAGTCACTGCTGTTATGCCAATGACTCCAGTTTGCACCTAGCATCGTCTTTTTAAAGCTTTCAGACCAGTACATTCAGTCTCCTATGGGAGATTATTTTACTGTCTCACAGATAGTAGTTTTTACATGTCCAACAGTGACCTCATGAATTTTTAGAACACTCCTTGCAAAATTTGCTTTTCATTTATGAATAGTATTCTATTTTTGGTCAATGACAAAATTATTCATTTGCCTCAACCAGAAACTTTGGAATCATTCCTGACTCTTGTTTCCCTCTAACCTACAATCCCCAGTGCATCTAAATAAACACAAAAGCTCTTTAGTTTACCTTCCAAAGTACCTCCTGAACATCTCTATATATCTCTAATTCCACTAATATATCTTATTCCAAGATATCCCATATCTTTTTTTTGGTCTATTGCATAGACGGCTAGTGGACTTCTTTGTGCCAAATCTCCTTCTCTTCTAACCGATTCAGCACACTGAAAATAATGTGATCTATTTAAACACAAGTTCTGCCCATTTCTGCCTTAAAGTTATTTGTTCCTTTTCAGATAAAGTTTTTAAATATGATTGTCAAAACTCTCCATGATCTATTTCCTTTTTCGCTTGTTAAGAAAAAAAGAGTTATATCACATGGGTTATATTGAGCAAAATCCTACTGAATCTGTATATTATAAGCAAAAACAGGAAAGTCGAAAGGACCCCGAGCTATAAAATGTATATGTAGCCAAGATTTCAGAATTGACTGGAAAGCAAGTCTGGTATAGTGTAGAAAATTCTCTCTCCGACTTTCACTTCATATCCTGGTGTTCACTGTGTATTGTTGATGACCTCAGGTCAGCTGATTTGTATCCTGTGGCACATGGTATAAAGTAGATGCTGGTTAACAGCTCTTAATTTACGGTTTATTGGGTTAAGGGAGCAAACGGTATAAAACTTGAAATATGGAATCAAACTAAATTTGTCATAAAGAACTACAGTTGGCACAGAATGTGTCAGTAAAATTCCTAGTAAATTGACTGTTTTATTGAACTCCGAAATATTATCAGACAACCCCATTATTAAAGCAAAGCTAAGATTATTTTAACTCATTGCCGTACGAGAATACACCTTTGACAGACTACTTAATGTTTCATGAGAGGAATGTCAGATTGGAATATTTATTGGATTTTGGGGTCTGGGCTTCAGTGCTTTGATGTTATATTTTCAAAATGGGGAGCTGATGTAAAATGTAAATGAAGCTGCAAATTATATGTTTCTAAGCAACATGGACTTAATGGGAAAGAGGAAATGTATATTCTAGATATTTCTTTTTTTTAAAAAAATATTACAGTTTTCAAGTACACTTATGATTAAGAAAGGAGCCAGTATAGAATCTGAAGATAAAGATACGCCTAAGAGTGGATAAGGCTCTGTGGTCAAGGGAAATTATTCAAAATACAATTGAAGTACAAAGGAGGAAGCAACCTTCTCTGCCTGGGAGGGTCGATAGGTGCTTCATGGCAAACATCTTCTGCTATGTGCCATGCTTCAAAATACTTAGTAACTTGTGGCATGCTCAACTCTGTGTGCCCTTTTTTCCCTTTTCTATAATGACATGAAATGTTACAGGGCAGGTCTCTCTTCTGTTGTCCTTTACATAGTGTCCAGTCCAGCAATATCTGACCCAAATGTATCTTATTTCTGCAATGATGCAAGAATGGAAGACCCACAAATGATTTAAAGCTTCTCTGATTGTTAGTTTTACCCAATAAATTTTACTTACTTTCTGTTTAAAGATCACAGTGGTCCTGGTATGTGTGTATGTTGTCCAGTTTGCTCAACCGTATTTAAAGTTTGCTAATAGCAGAACGATGAGTGCGGACTAACTTGAAGAAGGAAAAGAGGACAGGCTGAAGCTTGTTTGTTTATTGGAGGGGCATAATGTGGGCATCACTTTAGATTTTTGTGCAGCTAAGCTTTTCCTAGAAAGGCATTGTAGGCCACCCTATTCCTGTTCATTATGTTACTACTCGAGGTAACACAGAAATACTATGTTCCTGCAGGATATCTTTTTCTCTAGAGCAGCTTCTCTCGTTTTTTTCTGGAATGGAATCTTCACAAGATGTTAATTAATGTCATTTAAAAAAAAATATCACTGGCAAGATAATCAGACAATGCAAAACAAATATTGTCTTAAAATTTTCAGAGTGCCTATGATGGCTTTAAAACATATCTGCATATTCTTTGGTAATCTTTTCATCACAAAAGGAGTCCAATTCTTTTCCCATTGAGTATGAGCTGGTTTTAACGACCCCATTCTAACCAACAGTATGAGGCTAAAGTGACCCTGCATGACGTCTGCTAGGTCATCAGATGCTGTGGGTTTCCACTGGCTCCCTGCAGAGACCAAGCCACACCTCCAGCCCAGGCACCAGCTGACAGCCAGATGAATCAGGAGACATGTGATCAGTGAGGGTAGAGATGATCCCAGCCCCCAGCCTTGCACAGCCCCAGGGGATGCCACAGGGGCTGTCTCCATCAAGCCTTGCTAACACTGCAGATTCACAAGCAAGATAAATGGCATTGTTTCAAGTGCTGAATTTTGGAGTGGTTTGTCATTTGTCAATAGATCCTAAAATAACCTCACACTAGCTAATTACACAATGAAGTTTATAGGAGAAATAACCTACATACTGTTTTTGAGATTATTTTCTCATAGCTCCTTCTCCATAAGCATCGCACAGGTGTAGTATGCCCTGGGAACCACTTACTGTCAGTCTTTTCTCTGAAATTTTTGAAGTCATCCTTTTCCTTTGTTAAAAATTGCGGAGTGTTATATAGGATATATATCTTAATGTTTACCGTTTTCTTCCACGATTTTAAAGAATTATAACATGAAAATGTTGCATGCTTCCAAGAGGACCATCGTTTTTATTACACACAAACACACACACACACACACACACACACATGCACATGACACACACACATTTTTTGTTGTTTTTAAGTTGAATTAGGTATGGAATAGAAGTTACCCGAACTTGTTATTTTGATTTCTTAGAGAAGAATTTATGGACAAAATGATTTATGAATTTCTCAAACACTGTATTTAAGCAAACAAATATTCAGTAGAGCTGGCTATTTCAAGTACTTCCATGAAATATTGTGTTTATCAAAACCATATTTTTTGCCCTGTATGAAAGCATATAGTACATTCCCCTATTGATATCATTTCAGTCTTCTTTCCTTTGGTTATCAGCAAGTTTCCAGACTCACATTTATGTATTTCCATAAAGGTGTATGCTTTCAAGAGCTACATTTTTTACTCTGCTTTTTCTCTTAAAAAGTATATTTCTATTGAATACGGAATACCCATAGCACATTGCCATTTTCCAATCTCGATTTCCATTTCACAAACTCACAGTGAAAACAATAAGATTATATTTCCTGTCCTGTTTTAAGTCTCAATTGAAGTTTACGTATTGTCTACCCTTGGTGTGTTGGTTTATAGATACTGAGTCCATAAATATTCTATAGTGATGGGACCTTAAGCCATGGTCCTGAAATGCAATTTCAACTTACAGATGGCATTTTCAAACAGATACCTCCTTATAGATTTTATTTTCTCTTCTGTAGTCCCAAAACTCTAGAATAATCTGTTATGAAGTCGATATAATACAAGGTTTCATTAGGCCTATTGAGTTTCTATATTTAGGATTCAGAGTACTGAAAAAACACTATCTATTGTTTTTATTTTTTTCTATTCATATATTCACCTCCCTATCTGTAGTCAAATGTTATACTTATGTTGTTTTTAAGTTTTTATATTTATATAAATTCTTCAGTTCACAGATACTCAATCCCTTCTAAAAGAGTATCATATTTAGAACAAATGTATTACTAACAATATTAATGTTTGTTTTTTTTTTGGTAAGAGCATCCATGAATAAAACAAGAAAACAGTATAGCATGAAGGAACATAGAACTAATTTTGTTAAAATCTAGACAATAAATGAAATTTTATGATAAACCAATAAATAATTAGCTAAGAGTGAAATGACATATGTAATTACAATAAAACATGTATGATATTCCAAAATAATCCTACATTATTCTTGTGTCAGTTCCTAAAGCATCTAAAATATTTTCTGGAAGTTATTCTGAATATAAGAAAATTAATTCAAAAAATATTTATTAAGTATCTCTTCTAACAATTTTAGACATAGGAAATGAATAGTGAATAGGATTAAAAAAAACCTTACTGTCCTTAAAATACATTCCAGTAAGGGATATAAAAATTATGTAAATGAGGAAGCAGTTTTACATTGCTTAATGACAGGGATACATTCTGAGAACTGCCTTGTTATGTGATTCTGTCATTGTGTGCACATCACAGAGTGTACACCAACCCAGAGGGTGTAGCCTACCATACACCAAGGCTATATGGTGCCTTGACTGCTCTTCGGCTACAAACCTGTGAAGCATGTTACTGTACTGAATACTGTGGGTAACTGTAGCACAATAGCATTTATGTATCTAAACATATCTAAACATAGAAAAGGTACAGTAAAAATATGATATTATGACCTTACGGAATCACCATTATATGTAGTCCATCATTGACTAAAACATCTGTATACAGGCAGTGCATGACTCTGATATAATTCCAGAAAGTATTAACAACAAAGAGAGAAAGAAAAAGTAAATAAAGGCAAAGGATTAGTGAATTAGCAATCAGAACCTAGGTTAGCAGTTGTGCATAGGTTGAGGAAGACACACATTATTTACACGATAAAGTGGTAAAAAAATGATACTGGAACACACATTTAAAAAGTGTATAAAACCAGGCTTGCAAAGTCCTAGAGAATGGCATTGTGGACAAAGGGAAAAGCTATTCGAGAGGCCCAAATATGAAAGTTATCTTGAGTACTGAAAAACCATGGGAGAGAAAGTCTGGCTGTGGCAGTGGAAGCTAAGGGGGCAGCTAGAGCACAGCAGGCCATTAAGCTCGCAGCCTGGAGCCACAGGTTTCAGTTAAATCCTGGCTCCACCATTGCATAACCCCGGGCAACCTATTTAGTCCCGCTGAGTTTTGTTGTTTAATCTGTCAGTTGGGACTAATAGTACACCTGCCTCATAGCATCCACATGAATATGGGATGATTAGCATCAGTGTGTCTAAAAGCCTCGGAACAGAGTAGGAACTGCATTAGTGTCCTCTGCTGCTGCGCTGCTGGTAGATGAGGTCACATAGAAGTTTACATGAGAAGTTTGGGTTTTATTCCAAATGTGATGAGAACAGTAGAGAATCCCAAGCAGGTGACAGATGTGATCAGATTTATATTTTGAAAAGATCTTTTTTTGTGCTGAATGAAGAACAAAATGTGAGGTGTGGGGTTGGACCAAGAATAGAAGCAAGAAGACTACCTGTGAGGCTTTCAGTTATCCAAACTAGAGGTGGTGTTGGCTTATGCTCTAATGAAATTAAAATGCTCTTTCAGTGTTGGTTTTCTTGGCCATAACATTGACTCTACACCTGAAAAATATCTTTTGGACTTGGAGACCAGACATTATGAAACATTGGAAAACCAATGGATAAGAAAGATCTTGACTGAGTCCTACATCAGCTATTAGTACATTGTATTAATTTGGGTGGATTTCTTGATATGTCTTATAGCTACACAAAATCAGTCACTTAACTAGATGACAATGGAGGGAATTTAGGGTTCCAAAATTCTAGGTTACTTTTGATTCTATAATTCTATGCTAAAAGTTAGTTCAAGTTTTAAAAATGTGTTTTATATTAAAAGAGAAATGAAATGTTATATATCATTGTATGAACAATAATCTTTTAAATTGTGGGTCAGTTTGACCTCTTCTGCCCCATTTGGGTGCCCTTGATTTCCTTGTCTTGTCGGACTGCTCTGGCCAGGACTTCCTGCACTATGTTGAACAGAAGTGGTGATAGAGGGAGCCTTGTCTGGTTTCAGTTCTAAGCAGAAATGCTTTCAGTTTTTTCCCTGTTCAGTACGTTGTTGGGCATGGGTTTGTCATATGTGGCTTTTATCATTTTGAGGTAAGTACCGTCTGTGCCTACTTGTTAAGCATTCTTACCATAAAAGGGTGCTGAATTTCACCAAATGCTTATTCTGCATCTATTGAGAGGGTAATATGGTCTTTGTTTTTACTTCTATTTATGTGGTGAATTATACTTATAGATATGCCTATGTTGAACAATCCCTGCATCCCTGGGATGAAGCCCACTGGGTCGTGGTGGATTATTTTTTTGATGAGCAGTTGGAATTTGGTTTGTTAGGGTTTTACTGAGAATTTTTGCATCTATATTCATAAGGGATGTTGATCTGTAGTTCTCTTTTTTTGTTGAGTCCTTTCCTGGCTTTGGTATCAAGGTGATGCTGGCTTCATAAAATATGTTGTGGAGGATTCCTTCCTTTTCAATGTCTTTTATTTCAAATGAATTTTTGTTATGTTTCAAATTGAAACTTGTTTATGTCATAATTATTCTTAATAACCAAATAATTTCCTCATGTTTTATAAGGCATGCGTAATTCCTTAAGTTTAGGGTCATGGATGAGGGTAAAATGCAAAACATTTTCAAAATTTGCATTCAGCAAATTAAATTGTTTAATTATTTTCAGGACTACATATGATTATGTCTTAAATTATTTTCAAGATAAAAACTTCTCAGTATTTTCACATGCATATTGATTTATATTTATTCCTGTAGACCCAGTCCCCCACTAGCATTTATAACCCATTTCTGCTTCTCCTGTTTAGCTATTATACTGTTTTCTCTTCTTCCTTTGTTTCCCATCCCTTGCATATTTTTGTCCAAAGCCAGCAACCCACCCTTCCACATCAATCCCCTCTGGTTTGTTCTTAAGGCATCTCATGTTGTCTATTGCACATTAGGGCATTTCATGGAAATAAATGAACGCTGTATCCTTAGTAATAAAAATAACTTAAGAACCTCTATATTTTAGAGTTGTAATTCCTTCTGAGGCTTTAAATTCCCTGCTTTTACTGATTAAAACTCAATATCAGACCAACCTGGGCAACATAGTAAGACCTTATCTCTACGTAAACAACAACAAAAAATTAGCTGGGTGTGCTGGTGTGCTCCCGTAGTCCTAGGGACTGAGGAGGCTGAGGCCGGGGGATTACTTGAGTCCAGGAGTTGAAAGTTACAGTGACCTGTGATAGTGCCACTGCACTCCAGCCTGGGTGAAAGAGTGAGACTCTGTCTCAAAAAACAAATAAACAAACAAGCAAACAAAAAAACCCACAAAAAAACACCACACAAAACAAAAATCCTCACCTCAATATCAATGATATTTTTCAAAAAAATACAGCCAGTTTTCATTTTGTTCCATATTTCATACATTACCTTTTACCAAGTGAATACATTAAAAATTTCAGCTAAGACGTTTTAGTATTGGAAATTGGTTATTTAAAACATTGTATTGACAAGGCACATTTAAATCAAGAAACCTAGTATGAGGCTAAATTAATCTATACAATGAGTTACTTAATAGTAATGTGCCCTAAGTTTTACATAAAATGCAGAACCCATTTTGTTCCAATGGTATCACATATATTGATTGGTTTTACTAAGAATACAGTAGTTGGCTTTATTTGGATCTGATGTACATTTTACTTCTTTTAGCCTTTTTATATTTTTATAAATGATAATTATATAGGTAGTTTCTAATTATTATAAAGTACATTTTTAGAAAAGCATCCATAAATTTTTGATAATGCTTTTAACCAAAATTCTCTTAGAGAAAATAATAGATATAATTAACATTTAAAAGTGATTGCGAAATAAAATTTATGAGAAAAAGTAGAAATAAGAGTAGTTTTAAAAACATTCTAAAAATTATCTGAGTATCGTTAGAATAAGTGTTTTTGATAATAATGAAAAAATAGAAAAGAAATAACAATCTATTTTTAAAATGCTACTGAATGAAAATAATACCATTACTACAATATTCCACAGAAGATTTGAATTTATATGTCCTTTGAAATTTCAAGAAAAAATTACTCAAATGGTGTCTATTATCACATTGTCTTGAATTTGATTAGGCAATTTTGGTTCTTACTATGGAAAGAATATTCCTATGTATATTAACACTACTGTCTTATGATAAGGTGATATGATTACCCTCCCACTTTTATATATTTTCTCCTTTTTGTTAAAATAGACTATGAAATGATTAGGCAAGAAAGGAGGCACTTCTGTTAAGTGCTGAAACAGTGGCATCCAGTTCTTTGCTTCAGTGATTCCAGGATATGGGGAAATAGCAGGGGGATGTTGGTTGAGCTTAACAAAGGATCTTGAGAAACAAAGTTTGAAAAATAATAATAATAATAATAATAATAGGCTTACTTAGAGAGATTAAAAAATATTAAATATTCTCCCTCAGTGATTTGGAAAACTGGCTCTAGAGGTACATGTATTTCTAGAAATACAGGAAAAATTGTCAATAATCAAGATCGTATGTTAGGGCTGCCTTTTACCTAATTTCTCTGCTAACATTCTCAAAATATTCTCTTTCATAATTTAGTTATCAGTTTAATTTGTACCACTGTTTAACAGAATAGCATGCAATAAGGTAATTAGTTATGATCCATAATATACAAAGAAGTTTCAAATGCTAATAATATTTAAGCTGATTTAAGACTATGGACTAAAATAGTAAGTAAACATTAACTCTTACTTATGCTTGTTCTCTGCAGATGTTAAATTATAGGTATCTAGCAGCTTGGTAGATAGTCTTTTAAATTAAAATGATTACTTTCCAAACCACAGAAATCACATGAAACTAAAACAGTGTACTTCCTTAAATAGGTACTTAATACTGCCTTCATAATGAAACCTCCTGAGCAGAGTATAAATATTGAAAAGGCTTGAGTATGTGTTTGTATGGAAATAAAGATCTGTGGATTTATTTCAAGAAAAGAAACTGGGAGAAAAAATAATTTTTAAATCAATGTTTCGTAAGTTGTCCCTTTACTTGGGTGAAAATTACTAACACATTTAAAGCATAAAATTCCATTAAAATGTAAGTGTCAGACAATAGACTGAAGTGAAATAGGAAACAAAATACTGTGTTATTCATCAATTTCTTAGCTCTACATTGGTGCAAAATTGTCTATATGCAAATAGAGTCGTGCAAATTAGCTGAGGAGCTAATTCTTCTCATAGACTATACAATTTAGAAGATATATGTATAAAAAATCCTTGTTCATCTCATAGCACCGTCAGTGCAAAAGTTGCACCAGACAATGTTAAACAGGCAGGGAAGACTTTATTCAAGCTATTGCAGTAGGGGAGAGAGGCCATGGCTCAGGATGGACTCAGCACTGCTGACACAAAGGGCAAGAATTCTAAAGAGCTGGAGAGGGGGATTAAAGGCCATCTGCATAATAACCTGGAGAAAGGTGCCCTAGGAAGTTAGGCTCCTGCCCAAACTCAGAGCCTGGGAGATAGGGCGCTCTTTCTGGATGACCAGATTTCAAAGGGTTGGCTCCCAGGTCCTTGAGAGAGACAGCCCTGGGTTGTAAAACTGGCAAGAGTCTTTTTAAAAGATTTACATTTCAAAGCGGCAGAGAAAGAATTTACAATTGTAAGTTTTCTAAGGTAAATGTTCTAAGAAAAATGAGGTCAGGGCATAGAGTCAGGAAGAAGCCTGTGAAACTGAGTCAAGCCAAGGGAGACATTCAGGCCCTCTTGGTCAGCATGTGTACACACACACACACACACACACACACACACACACACACACTCTCTCTCTCACCAGCAGTATACTACTAGTGATAATAATAACAAGAGCTAGATGCCATATTTTCATAATCTTATTTATTAATCTGATTTAATTCTCAAATCAACCATATACTGTAATTCTTGTCATTACTCCCATTTTACAATAAGGAACCTGAAAATTGGATACTTTAAGGAACTTGAGAACTCCTTTTAGCAATCCCTGTAAGGCAAGTCTCCTGGTGATGAATTTCCTTAACTTTTGTTTGTCTTGGAGTCTTTATCTCTGCTTCATTTCTGAAGGACACCGAAAGTATTCTTGGTTGCCAGATTCTTTCTTCCAAAACTTTGAATATATGGTCCTGTCTTCTCATGGGCTGCAAGGTTTCTGCTAAAAAAATTCACTCATTGTCTAATGGTTTTCTATTGTATGTGGTAAGCCCCTTTGCTCTTGATGCTTGCAAAATTATCTTTGTCTTTGATTTTTGACAGTTTGATTTGATTCTAACGTGTCTTGGTGAAGTACCCTTTGGGTCGAACCTTTTTGGGGACTTTTGAGCCTCCTGTACTAGATGTCCATATCTCTCCCAAAGTTTTGGCAGGTTTCAGCCATTATTTTTTTAAATGGTCTTTCTTCCCTTTTCTCTCTCTCTCTCTCCTCCTTATCAGACTGCTATGATCTGTATATTATTTCTTTGATGGTATCTCATAAATTCTGTGGCCTTTATTTATTCTCTTTCATTCTTTTTTCTTCTCTAATTGGATAATTTTAAATGACTTGTCTTTGAGTTCACAGATTCTTTCTTCTGCTTGATCAAGTCTACTGATGAAGTTCTCTATTGCATTTTTAGTTTCTGAGTATTTTTTTCCATCTTGTTGAATTTCTTATTTATGTATTTTCCTAATTTCAATGAGTTGTCTATCTGTGTTTTCTTGGAGCCTGTTCAGTTCTTCAAAACAGTTATTTTGACTTCTTTGTCAGGCAATTTATAGCCTTACAGTTTCTTTGGGGTCATTTACTGGAAAATTGTGTTCCTTTGTGGTATCATTTTTCCTTGTTTTTTCTTACTCTTTGAAGCCTTGCGTTTCTGTCTTTGCATTTGAAGAAATATTTACCTATTCTAGTCTTTACTGGCTGGTTTTAAGAGAGAAACAGCTTCACCAGTCAGCAAGGCTAGTGATTCCGGGGCTATGTCAGATCTTTTCTGTGGATGTACTTGCTCTACATCTCGTGTTCCCTCTTGGGGTCGAGGGATTCTTAAGATTGTGTGCCTGTGCTCTGCTCTGCAAAGCCAGGCTGGGTGCTGAAAGTCTCTCATTTGTTTTCCCTAGGGTGGTACCCTGAGATGCTCAACTTTGTATACCTTCGCCCAGTTCCACGGAGTTGAGCCATCTTACAGCGCCTGCTCACGAGCCTGCTATAAAGTCTTACACTTGCTTTCTTGGTGTGAGGGTTGTTCAGGGAGCCAGTTACAATGGAAGAGGAGGTGAGGTGCAGAGAGAAATAGGGGTGCCCATGGGCCAGCTGGGGGGATTCTTTAGGCAAGACAGCATCCCAATTGGCTCATGGGTGGGCTTCTTGATGGAGTTTACAAAGTGGTTAGTAGGATATATATTTTTTGTTGAGTTCCAAGCCCTGATTGTTGGAGTCTCCACCTCTTTTCCCTGCTCACAGCCTTCCTCAGCCATTCAGCCATGATGATCCCTGCAGTGTTCTTGGTGGGATGAGAAAGAGGGAACCTCTTAAGCGGCTTTCTACCAGCTGGGGAAGCGGGGTGCTTGCTCACTGCACCCTCACCTTTCCCTGAGGGAGGAACCATGGCTCGACAGGCTCTCTCTTGGCACTGAGCTGTGCCCCCTTTGGGAAGTGATACCATGAGTAAAGTGAGATGATTCCTCGTACACTCTTCAGTCTGTCTGTTTTCAGGTGTTTTTGCTCCAATGTGGTGCTAGAACTTCTCCACTGGACTCCTGGACTCCCACAGAAGTACTTTTGGCTGTGGGTGGGTGTCAAAATTAAAACAATGTAAGGAAGTGATGGTAGAAAACTCCTATTCTGCCGCCTTGCTGACTTCACTCTGAGGGATATCATATTTTGGAAAGTTGGTAAGACCAGCAGATGTTTGCTGGAGTGTAACAGTTATTAATATAAACATTCTATGTCTTCTAATTCTCAATTCGCTGTTTCTCTCAAATATTCATGTGCTTTCTTTCTCTGTCCACTCCCACTTTGTGCCAATAGTAAACCATGATTGAATGAGATCACGACTTCATTTTTCAGTTTTTCCCAACTTCTCTAGACAAACATTAACACAACTAAACAAGATTGCATTTCAATTCTCCTTGCCCCAGGTTCAGTTGAAGGTTTCTAATCACAAATACATTTTTAGGAATAGTTTATTATTGGTAAGTTCAAACTTTAATTAAAGACAGTAAATGAAGACTGAGGTTTTCGTCGTTATGATCTTTTGTATGTATATTGATGGAAATATTCTCTAATATGAAAATATATACCTTTTCCATTAAATAACACTTTAATTTTAATTGGAATTTTAACAGTGTTGAGTATACATTATACACTTACATTTTATGATATGGTATTTGCTATAGATTTTACTGCATTTTGCAGTATTTGAAGGAATTTACACAGGTTAGTTTCTGTATTATCAAGTAGAATGGCTTATCCAGCATTTTAAATGGAAATGCTGGCCGCGTGTGGTGGCTCACGTCTGTAATCCTAGCACTCTGGGAGGCCGAGGCGGGCGGATTGTTTGATCTCAGGAGTTCGAGACCAGCCTGAGGAAGAGTGAGACCCCGTCTCTACTAAAAAAAAATAGAAAGAAATTATCTGGACAACTAAAAATATATAGAAAAAATTAGCCGGGCATGGTGGCACATGCTTGTCGTCCCAGCTACTTGGGAGGCTGAGGCAATAGGATCGCTTGAGCCCAGGAGTTTGAGGTTGCTGTGAGGTAGGCTAACACCACAGCACTCACTCTAGCCAGGGAAACAGAGCGAGACTCTGTCTCAAAAAAAAACAAACAAACAAATAAATGGAAATGCTATGAATTATTGCTTGATACGCAGAGCGAATTTTCTCAGGTTTATGATAATTTATGTCATAAGTCTCCAACAGTAATTTGAACAGTTAAGAATTGATTATAACTTTCCAAGCAGTATTTTTCCCACATAAACACTGTCATTGCTGACCTCTTTATCTAATGTTGCAGAAATTTTTTTTGTTGTTAAATATTTAGAAGAAGGTGGCTCGGGATTTAAGTTATAGACAGGATAAAGTTTGTTTTTTACAAAACTCTTACCATTTGGTGCCTCTAGAACGTTCTTACAAGAATAGTGTTAATTTTTCATGAAAATAAAGCAACTCTGCTTGTTTATTTAAGATTTTAAGCTGTTAGGAAACCATGAACCATGATGTTTTGGGGGTGGAGGAATAAACAGAGCAGATAAATGTGTGTATTAGTATTATTTGTGTCCGTATATATGTTTTAATATTTTCGTGTAGGTCCTAGTTCTTAGTAGTTAAGATGGGGGCTAGTAATAAATTGTAGTGCACAATAATTTTTAGCATCTTGTTCGGACCTCTTCCTACTCTTTCTAAACCTTTGCAGTTCTGATCTGATTATATTGTTCACGAGGCATGAATATATAGGTTGATAATTCATATAGCCTTGAAAGTAGTATGGTTTCTCATATCATAACCAGCCCATGACTATACGATTTCTATAATGGAAATAATAGTTTGTTACCAAGGTTAGGGTGATTTTTAGTATATTGGAATCCTTAAGTTAATTAATCAATTAATTAAGCTGGCAGGCAAGGCCAAAGCCAGCTCAGCCTTATACATTCTATGCCTACAGTAGGTTTGGAGCGGGACATAAATCAGGGTTTAAAGTTTATACATTAGTCACTGTGTTTCTGTGTTTCCATATGCCTATAAAGTTACGTCATTTTAACTCATTTTCCAAGGGACTTTATGTCCCCGAATAAAAGCTGTAGAAAAAAACACCTCCTAACATAATGCTTTGATCAAAATGTGCAGCTGTTAAAGAAACTGAAGTTGATTATTCTTAAGGGCACATAATCCCATCTTTCCACAACTGTGTGCTGCCATAAATGGGCAAAAAACATCCATGCCTGCTTCTCTGATCCAGTGCTTTGAATTTTTAATGATAGCAGCTAAATAATAAGAGCTCCCCAAGGTAGAAAACATATAGTGACATGCTGGGGGGGTCTCCGTAGTCATATGTGGAGACAAAACATCTGTGAGAAGTGATTTTCTCTAATACTGTGGAAGACATGACCTGTAAAACGTCCGCAAAAGCAAGTGTGCGAGTGCGTCCTGGGAACCAGGCAATGCTTACCCCGCAAGTGCTCATGTCCACATAAGTGAGAAACAAGGCACAGTCTGTCGTTACCTCAGCTAGTTACATGAAGTAAGAAAAGTGATCTCTCGTAACCGTCTCAAAATGTTCTTGTGAAACCTATTTATTGCATAGTTCTGTCCTGGAAAATGATCAGTTTGGGGGGAAAGTAAAGCAAGGGGGCGATAAAGAAGCAGAGACTGATGGAAGTAAAATGAGAAGTATCGGGGAATACTGGATAATCGTTTGAATGGCAACACTGAGCAATGAATAAAACTAGAAGACATTTTAAGACATTAAAAGCCAAAAGGAATATTTTTTGAAAGCAAAACCTCTTACTGTATTAGAATTACAATTTGTATCTTAAGGAAAATGTCCCTGACTTTCAAACACTTGACTTTCACGTAACCCATACTTTCATACATTAAACTTCGATGCCTGAAATTTGCATATTTGTGAAAAATGTTGTTTTTCATACATCATTTGACAAATAGTAATTTCAGTTCTCTCTGCCAGCCTCTGCTGTTGGAGCCAAGGTCCAGGTGTCACCCACATCAAAAGAAGGTGCTTGTCAGCTTCCGCTGTGCCCAAGGGGCTGGTGTCTAGTGTGAGCTCTTCTGCACCCTCACTTGCTGTGTGAATCAGAATTTTAAACCCCAGTTTTGGTATGGGTTCGACTCCTCCATGCATAATGTCCCTCACAATATATCTACGGGCGATTCTTTTAGAGAGTCAGCTTTTGGTTGTCATAATTTGCATTAAATACAAGTCAGAAGCCACCTCTCCATATGCAAATAAGTGTGGGATAATTTGATTCATCATATTTTTCATCTTAGAGGTATTTCAGGAAATTTATTTCTTTATAAACTCCATTAAAATATTTCAATATAACGCCAATCACAACTATTCCCTGTGACATTAACAATTTTTCCTAACACCATTGGGCTGCCACTCTGAGCAGTTGTTACAACATCCACAGTGTCCAGAGAACTTGCTTTCACACTAATAAATGGCATATTAAACTTTCACAAATCACAATCTTTTTCTTTGCTTGAAGCACTAATGAAACACAGTGTTTGGGAATTGTTTTGAAATAACAATATCCTTTGAAATGGGTTCATTTAAAAAGATTCCTATTACTACCTGCCACACCTCTCCAGTGTTTCAGAAAGACAATGGATTTGTAACAACTATCTTTGTTATTATTATGTTACATTAACTGGAGTGGCTCTGACCCTAAGAGATTTCATTCTTTTTCTCTGGTGCTTAATTCATTTTTCCCCCTGTGTCTCTTCTATCCACAATTTTTCTTCAATCCAGAATTGTTATATCTGCTCCAGATCTTTTATAAAATATTGACACAATGACACATCTCTGCAGTGTTTCTGAAAAGCACAAGTTCCAAGTTGCTTGTTAAATTTAATCTGCAATGCTGGATGCCAGAGAAACCAATACTGGGAAACAAAGAGCCAGGCAGCCAAATGGGCCCCGTGCTTCTCAGGAGACGCTCCGGAGACTGCGTGTGTTGGTGTGAGAGGTGAGGGAAAGCCAAGCCACTTGATGATAGAAAATTTTATACACACGTTTTTCTGGGAATCATGTCTAAAGGCAAAGTATCGAGCTTCAGAGAGGCATCACTGAATAGCTAGCATGTGAGGCTAGTCAGTGCCTTGCAGATGCGAGAACTTTCTCTGTTACTTACCAACGTTCCACCCTCACACCGCCAATAAAGGGGACTGGGAGGCTGGGTGGTCGTCAACCTTATGGAAAAAACACACAGTATCGTGAGAAGTTACTCTCCGCCTTCCTCATGGGGGAGGCAGGGGAGGTCCCGCGCCCTTCCTCAGGTCAAGTGAGTAAGGAATTCCAGAAAATCTTTCTCCTAGAGGGAGAAATGTCATTCTCCTGACGGATGCTGCTCATTCGCAGAACTTATAGATCTGCAACTTATACCTGCTGCCACCACCAGAATGCAGGGTGGTGAAAGCATTCCTCAGAGAGCGTTGTAGGAGCCTAAGAGAGTGGTGGGTTGTCTCTTTCTGCCCCATCCCACATGGTGGTGAAGAAGAGTGAGATGCTTAATAAGAGATCTCTGAATTTCAGGGGCACAAATGAGCACAGAGGCTGGTGCCGCCGTCTAGGCTAGAGGTTTCTGAAGGCAGGTGGCACGTTTTCTGTGATCCACGTGCAGCCCTCCTTAAAGAGCCCACCTCATTGCAGTTTTCAGCTGCCTCAGGTGATGTGTGACGAGGGCCTGACATCCTGGAGGCTTTCTCTTAAGGAGCCTAGAGGACGGTGGTAGGGAAGGAGCCTCGCGTCTACACAGACAACGACAAGGCGAGGCTATTGCCATGCCCGTCTAGGAGAGGGGACGAGGTACACATAACTGAGGAGGACAAAGGGACACATGGAATATGTCTTTGGGAAAAGGGCTTCTCAGGCCTAAAAAAGCGAAGAAAAAACTGATCCTTAATTCAGAAAACTCAAGCACACCGATTCACAGAGAGCACAGCGTGATCAGAGTCACCAGTGTTACACAGATACTGACTGGCTCAGAGAAAGGCCACGGCCCTCTTCCCACCACGGACTTCCAACGCATTACATAGGGAAACACCTGCCATCTCTCATCTCTGTCCTCACCCTCGCAGGCACCCACGCCTAGAGAACAGAGGAGGAGCCACGACCTGGGAGTCCGATCGTGCCTGCTTTGCTCTGCTTCAAGCAGCCATAGACATTTTGGTGGTCTGGCCTGGGGAAAGTTTTGAGCTGAATGTGAGACCAAAGTTAGAAATGAATGCATCTGAGAATTAAACATTGAACTTAGGCTATTCTAATAAACCAAGTGATAAAATAGTTACAGAACCAGAAAAAAAAAAAGTGCTTTTAAGGATCTAATCACATAGAAAAAAGCAGCTGGGAAAGAGAAAAGGGGAGTTGCTAGAAGAAATAAAAACTGAAGAACTAAAACTGGATACCCATGTAAAAGATAATTAAGAAATGGATTTTATCTGAACTTCTCTAAAGTTCTGGTCCCTCCAAAGGGATTATAGTCACATAGCTCTAGTTCTGAAGTGGGTATATATTAGGATATTTTTTGAAAGAAATCTTAAACATAGTCAAGTCACAGTGTGTGCATGATTTTGGGGCATTGTTCCTACAGATTAGGCTAGACAGAGCTGGAGGGCTTGCGTCATAATCAACATTCTAGGAACATGTTCCCACCTTGCCCAGTCCTGGCCATAGTCACAGGAAAATGGGAAGACCTTCTATGCCACTGTATACCAGTGGCAGCACCTAGCCAGTCAGAGAGATGGCTTTATTAGGATGGAGAGCCTCTGGCACTCAGGGCTGTCATCAGCCAGTCTACCCCTGAGCTAGCTCAAAGCTCCTAAGCCGGTGCCTGCTAAAATCCTTAAATAACAGAAGAACGAAGACCCCAAGCCATCAGATCTGTCATGGTCCTTTTTTTCAGCTATTTGCGTTCTACTGATATGCATATATGTTTCCTCCTATCTGCTATTCTCGCAAACCTGCCTAAAAAAAGAAATGAGGTTAGTGTGACATGAATTGCATTTAGTGTGCCCGTGCTGGGTCTGAATGATTCTGCCTTCCTCTCCTAGGCACTCACAAATCAACCATTTAATAATTGGATTTAGAATCACTGGGGGAATTGATGTCAGGGTCGCAGACGTGTAGTTACACAAAGCACCTGCTGTCGCCTTCAGAGAGTCAGAGCCGGCATCTCCCAGCACCTCTCTGTTTGCTCACCCAGAGCCTCCGCCAGTGACCTCCTTGGGGAAGTGTCTCAGCACCCCAACAAGTCCTTGTCTGAGCCTGGAGACCTGAGCTCATTTAAAATGACTAGGGGTTTTCTTATAAAGTCTTCACCCATCTCAGGTTTAAATCCATTTTCCTCAATGTTCATCCAAACTTTTCTTTTGTCAGAAATTTACTCTATTTACAGAAGATAGAAGTAAACTCAATGTATCGATGTTCACTTTGCTGAATAAGAATGACTGCGAATCTTTTATGATCTGCTGGTTCACTGAGGCTTCGGGATGTACTGGGTTATGACGGCATGCATTCTGCTTCCACTGGGACGCTGCTGACGAAGAGTCTCCTATAACTTAGCAATAGCTTTGAGAGCTCCGATTCCTCCATTAGGCTCCTGCTGAGGCATACGCAATGCCAGTGACATTTTTTAAAAAAAGAAGAAAAAAATGAATATGTATAAATTTCAAGTCAAACTTCTAAGATCCGCTTCCAAGTAGCTGGAAACACGTCTCACAGATATTTGTGGGAGGACAAATTATGTTACAGAGTCAACTTTTTTTTGCTTGTTTAAATGTGTCTCATTTCTAATTTCTTTTGGAAGGCCTTGCAAGTTAAGATCCAAGAGACTACCTTGAATGTAGGCAGGCAATCTGATTTTAACCTGTGAAGTTAACTACTACATCTCATCAACATGCAAAGCAGAGTCCTATCATGCGGGAGAAATTGAATGTGAACATTTAAAATTTGAAAAAAACTCCTGTACTGTTTGTAACTCTCGTTCTTAGATTTTCTTTACCGTGCACTGAAGAATTTTTCCTTTTACTTATTCCTAAACTGCATGCATGTGGGTCTTGTTTTCTTTGCTACAATGCCCTGTAATCACTCAGAATGTACAGTACAGTTTGGTAAAGAGACTGAATAGATTCATCACATCCAGTGTGGAGTTGTAATAGCAGACTGATTTCCACACACAAAAGCTCCAGATGTTAATACAGTTCCCAGTATCAACTTAAGAGAGTGACAGACAGTGGCAGTGACAGCAAGCAGCTCCTTCTGGTGTCCCCTTCTCCCTCCCTGGACCAAGCAGTGGTTGTGCACCAAATATTTGTTTTAATTTTTAACTCAGATATTTAATGTGTTCTAAAATGTTATTGATTTCAAAAAATTGAAAATTAAAAACTTTATAAAATGAGTAAATCCATTGCTTCTTATTTTTAAAAATTTTTTTTGGTAAAGAAAGGGAAAGTTTCTGACTTTTCATATATTTTTTCATAGCTCGAAAAATTTAATCTAAATTTCTCAAGTGAAAAAAAACTGATAGTTTACATTACAGATATTAAGCTTCCCAAGTAGTCAGAGGCACCCACAATAAATTCTTTAAAATAAGACAAATTAAGTTTATATATTAATTGTAATCTACAGGCTTATAATCATCTACAAAGTTGAACATTGTTATGACATGAAAATGCATATAGAAATATAAAAACTTACACAGCATCAGAAAATTTGTGAGAAACAATGGATTTGAAAGGTTTTTCCTAATTAATAATTAATAGTAATCTCTTTCCATCTGTCTTTTCTACATTTTTAAACTAGACATGCAAAATTCTATTTATGATTTATCTAATATAATTTCAGATAGCAGTCATTAAATATCACCCAAATGAAAGATGATTTGTCCCCAAACCATAAAGCTAGATATTTATAATATCCCAAGAATGAGAACATTTTAAAATATTGATAAGGACTGTATACTATATCATTGAATTTCTTGGAATTTGCTGGGTAAAATTTGCCAGACTGAAGCAGGAAAAATAGGAACCTCAAAATTTTAGTGGGTGGAGAAACTCTGCTGCCAAACACAATTTAGATCATGCTTTATTCTATTAAAAAAATTTTTGAGAAATAGCATGGCACTATCCTTGTTAATAGGTAATGACATTCTTTATGTCTTAGTTTGTTCCATCTAAAAAAAAATGATTTTGAAATTCTAAAATCAAAAATGTGTATTGTAATGATTTATTTGGAAATGTCTGAACTTAATATAGTTCCTATAGTTCAAAAATATGTTTACTGAATGGAGTATGGTAACTTCAACTCTCATGAACAAAACTTTTCGTAGACATGAATGTAAAAGCTCAGGGGTATGCAGCGTAAACGACAAGACATTATGCGGTGTGTATAAGCTGTCATCTATACACACAGCCAGTTTACTCTCTCTTAACACCACGTTTTCATCAACCAGTTCTGCTTTCTAGATCACAGCATGGCGGAAATAGAAAGCTGTTGGAAGTAGGAATACCGATTGATTTTATAAGTGACCATGGATAGACGATGAACCTTTGTTTCTATTTATAAAAACCGGAGTTTTTGTTTTGCTGCAGAAACAAAAGAGTTAAAACATAGATGATGTGTTCTGTTATAATCTATCATTCAATAAAACAAGTTGACAGTGGGGCGTCAGAGTTAATGTTTAATATCCATACATAAAGAAGTAGAAGGTGTTGTGTTAGTTTCCTAGGGATACCGTAACAAAACACCACCAATGGGTGGCTTAACACCCCAGAAAGTCATTCTCTCCTAGTTGTGGAGGCTTAAAGTTCAAACTACAATAGTCACAGTTGGTTTCTCCTGAGGCCGTGCAGGAGAATTTGTCCCTTGCCTCTCTCCTTGTCTCTGGTGACTGGGGCAGTCTTTGACACAGCTGCCTTGTAGATGTGATGCTCCAATCTCTGCCTTCATCTTCACATGGCATCCCCCGTTTTTCCAGTATCACCACAATGCCTCCCTCCCAAGAAGATGGCCTCAAAAACATTTCTCTCTGCTTATGCTGCGTATTAGAATCTCTGGCAGTAGAATGTGTATACTTGGTTATGCATAAATAGATAGAACCTGTGTAAATAAAGTGTGTGTGTGTGTGTATTCTGTTATAAACGGCCCCTTCTTTATTTCAAAGATAATTTTATAGAGCTGAACTCAGGTTTGTGTGTTTTTAATTGTTTCTTTTTTTAAACTTTTGAATTTTTAAATTGTGGCAAAAAACACATGCCATAAAACTTACCATCTTAATCACTTGGGAATATAGCCAGCTTCCTAATTGAAAAGTGCTGCTTTAAAGGAAATTGCATTAAATACAGTCAAAATAAACTGTTAGTAGAAATGGGAATTTCTCTAATCTGGTGAATTACTTTAACCTGACATAATTGCACAAGAATTCAATGTTTTTTCCAAAATACCTATATATTTTATTAAGGGAACAGTAATCACAAGAGTCCGTTGATGAAAAGAAAACATTAAAACGACAAGACCATAGTGAAAATAAATATATCTGAAACTGCTATTTGAAATCACCTCTGAGTCAGTTTATGATACTCAAAAGAAAAGCAGCAGAATTATCTGTGAATTACCATGGACTACTTAAGAATTACCATAGTGATTTCTTATGTTGCGCGCATGACCATTTTGATTGTCCAAATAACTTTAATCAGAGTTATATATTATCTTTAAGTGGAAGAATAACTGCCACAACTAAAAATATCTAAAAGTATAATCTAGAATTTAGAAGAAGTTAAAAAAAAAAAAGCCCAGAAACACCTGTAAATAAAGGTATCACAGGAATATCCAGAACAGGGTCAAATACATCATTTTGGTCAACTTAGAGTAGCAGTGTTTCCTACCTCGCAATTATAGGAATTGTAGCTTTTATAATTTCTTCTCAACACTACAAAATATGTCAAAATAGGAGGATTTCTCTTCTTATATATTGTCCTAAATAGTCAATAGGTGTGTTCTGAAATTTTTAAAAAGTTAATTTCGGATGGTCCTGAGCTCAGGAGTTCGAGACCAGCCTGAGCAAGAGCGAGACCCCGTCTCTACCAAAAATAGAAAGAAATTAATTGGACAGCTAAAAATATACATATAGAAAAAATTAGCCGGGCATGGTGGTGCATGCCTGTAGTCCCAGCTACTCGGGAGGCTGAGGCAGTAGGATTGCTCGAGCCCAGGAGTTTGAGGTTGCTGTGAGCTAGGCTGATGCCACAGCACTTGCCCCAGGCAAGAGAGTGAGACTCTGTCTCAAAAAAAAAAAAAAAGTTAATTTTATCTTAGTGCAATCAGTAAATAATGATGAAATAACATGAAAAATAATTAAGTGAAATGTTAAATCAACATAAGTGACTTTAAAATTTTATGCTAGTTTTGATTATCTCCTCCAGTGTTCCACTATGGACAGTCAAGAATTGACTGAACTCTAGGAAGTCAATAAAACACATAGTCTTCCACACTCTTCATGGAGATTTTAACTACAGGGAAATAATAATTATGGTCACCTTTAGTTTTAGATTGCATATTCCCTATTCTCCAGGAATACTGCCATGCTATTAATAAATACACACACACTCTGAGAATAGATTTAAAATTATACCTGCAAATTGCTTAAATTCGAATTCAGGCTCTGCTTTTAGCTATGAGACTGCGGTTCAGTTTCTTATTCCTTGTTGCCTTTGTTTCATCTGCCATGAAATGAGAATAAACGTAGAAGCCTCTCATGTAGTTGTATTAAGGTTCAAATGAGATCATGGATGTAAAAGAGCTCAACTCAGGGCCTGGCAAATGGCAAGTGATTAAGAACACTACCTGTTCTCACCTGTTCTGATTTTTACCTGTGCATCAGGGGGGCTTTGCCCCACATGCGAGTAGACCGAGACCGTGGCTCAAGGCCCATGGCTACATCTGTGTGGGTAAATGTCATGCGCAGAGGGCTCCATATTGTTGTGGGCGAGTAATGATGATGAGTAACAAAAAAATGTGTGGTATTTGCATAGTATTAATGACTGGAGAAAAAGAACTTCTGTACTTGCTGTTACTCTGCTTGGAACGCTTTCCACCAGATACTCATGTGGCATGCTGCCTGGCTTCATTAAGTTTTCTGCTAAATATACCCTCCTCGGAAATGCCTCCACTGACAGCCCCATCTACTCTCTTTCCCCTTATCTTCCTATATTTTTCTTCCTTGGAAACTTGTTTTTTTGTTTGTTTGTTTTAATTTCTGCCTGTTATTATATAAGTCATCGGAGCAGTGACTGTTTTCTTGCTCAATGCCATAATTTCAATGGATAGAAAAATCATCTTTGACAGAGTAGGCACCAAAAAAAAAAAATATTTGTTGAATGAATAGAAGAGTGCGTATTATTTAAAAGAATTGTGTTCTATGTTTTATTCAAAGGCAAAATTTTTAGCTAAGGCGTGGCTTCTGACCAATGAGTAGTAGTATAATATAGAGGTCTTTGCAAGTGAGCATGGCTGATGTTTATTTACTGCTAAATGTAGGACAAATTTTGTGCTATAAATTATATAAACATTAACTTATTTAATATCCACAATGCCTCAATGAGTAGGTAATATTTATATAACCATTTTGCCAAAAAGAAAATGAGGCTTAGAGAGGTTAAACAACTTGCCCATCTAGTGAGCTGAGTGGCAGAGCCAGAATAAGTACTTTGTGCCTGGTTTCATTTTACAGATGTTATGATATAGACATGCACTATGTTTCAAATCCATTGTTCACTTTGAAGAGCAGTTCTCAGCTCACATCCTTCCATGATGGTGCAATAGCACCATTTGCAGGTACAAAGATAAAAGTATAATGTACACTTGAAATCTTGACTCAACGCCAGGTCCAAGAGTTATGTATATTAGCTAATTAGTAACTAAATAAAGTTCTTTAAATCTTCTAAGAAATGTGTTTTAGATAAAATTTAGCAAAGCCATTGTCAAACTGCTGGTTCATTTACCTGAGCAGTCAATTTGTGCTATTAATAACCTGTGTTCCAGGTATTGAAAGCTGTTAAAAATCAATGAATATTGCTTCAGTTTAATCGTCATGCTTCAGCCTGTATAGCACTACATCATAGATTTTCAATAAGGTGGTAATTGTGGACAAAATTGAAATGGAAATTCACTCAGTAATGATGTACTTCCATAATGTCTGTGCTCATGGAGAATTGCTACAAGCTCTGTTTTTTTGTTTTTTTTTTTTAAGGCAGGGCTGTAGAAACAGGGGATTATGGGCTGGAGCTAATGCACTGTTAAAATTTTATGATAATAATAAGCCTTGTTCCTATTTAAGAGGCAGAAATTCCAGTAATCAAAATACCATTGGCCTGGAGAACCCGATTATCTTCATGGTCATGATTTCTTATGACCTGAACAAGGGAGAGTTTATTTCTGACTCCCTTTGTGAACTGTGAATTGTGAGATATGATTATCAATTCCATCACCAACACTTATATAGTGTGCACGTGTTATCAGACAATGGAAGCCATGTGTAATTTGTTAATTTAAATTATCTCTATGAGAGAAACAAAGACAAGCCAAAGATTGAAAGAAGAGCAGCTGTGGCTAGAAAGATGTCACAAGTAATTATAATTACTTCCCTTGCTTTGAAAATATTTGATATACAGAAATAGTGACCAGATTCCAAAGATAGGTCTAGTATTCAAGATCTCCTCAGAAATAGGACGAAGCTTTCCTTAGCTGTTAATAACGCTCCCTTTCCCTGCATTACCACTGTATACCGGCTCAAACCAGCTGTGCGTCTTGTTGTAACTCTCATCTTATTAGCCACTGAAAATACTGATTCCTTCATCCTTCTCCAAGCATTTTCTTTATCATCTCTTCTGACACAACATCATCCTGGTTTTCCCTGTAGCACTCCAGATACTTCTTTTTCTACTTTGAAGTCTCGCCCGTGTTTACCGGGTCAGTAAATGCTATGGTTCCTCAGGCCTGGGTGCTGGAACTTCTCTTCATTCCCTCTTCTTTTGTCTAGACCCATAACATCAACATCTGCCTACAAACACACTGTATGTAAACCTATATTCCCTGGCCCAGATCTTTTCTATTATTTGTATGAGACTCACATTACAACTTCCCACTGGATATCTCTTCTAGGATGACCCACAGGCAATCCAAATTCTATTATTTCAACAGTGAACTTGTGCTTTTACCTCCAGACTTCATTAATTTCCAGTAATGTTCGTTTCAGGAAATGGTATCACACTCAATCTGGCCACTTACCATTTTTACTTTGTTCTCTAATGCCCCATATTTGATCCATCGCCAAATCTCATCAGCACAATATCCTGCATCTTGAATCTATCTGATCATTTCCATTACTATATCACAATCACCCCAGCCAAGCTCTCTTCTGATCTATTAAAATAATCTCCAAACCGGTAACAGCCATATCTGCACTATTTCTTCCTCCGGTGTCTTCTTCACGATGCACCCAACAAGATTACTCAGAAGACAGCTCTAACGACGTGACCTTAACCCCTTCAGTGGCTCCACAGTAGGGTCCATTTAAGGAAATTGAGAA
Organism: Indri indri; assembly: GCA_004363605.1. NCBI lineage: Eukaryota > Metazoa > Chordata > Mammalia > Primates > Indriidae > Indri > Indri indri. Next base: position 63,079 of record RJWJ010004004.1, read on the forward strand.
TTGCAGTAAGCATTTCAAACAGAGAAGATTTAATGCAGGAAATTGGTAACTGTTGTGTTGGAAGGCCAAAAGAACAAAAATTAGAGAATCCGGAGTTTCAAGACTGCAGCAGTTTCTACCTTAGAATTGAGGAAACAGAAGGAAAGAGTTAGTGTTACAAGAACGTGTGAGCTTGGAGGAGAGGTCCTGCTCTCCTTTCAGTCAGACCTCTGAGAGGGAGCTTCCTGTGGCCGATGCGAAGAGGGACAGCAGAAGTTTGTGGCTGGAGCCCAGTGCTGCTGCTGTTTGCTAGAAAAAAGGAAGAAAGTCAGACTCCCCTCTTCCTACTCTTTGATTTCCCTCTAGTGCGCTTCGTTAATGGCAGAGTCCAAGGGCCCTGGTAGGAGGCAGTGAGCAGGGTAGTCCAGTTCCTGCAAGAGTAAAGAGTAAAAACAACCTATTTGTGATGCTGAACAGATATTTCGTTATTTTTATTAAAAGCTGTTACTAAACAAAAGAAAGAAAAGAGATGGTGATGTTTGTAACCTCGGCCAAAACCTGTGGGTGCCCTGGGCACGGCCACCTCTGCTTTTTGCACTCGTGATTTAAGTTATTCCCTCCCCACGTTAACTAAGGGTCAGCACTGGAAATACTAAGAGTAAGTCATGTAACTTGCCTTGATTTATTTTTCGATATGATTAAATGATCACCTAGTGCTTTCTAATAAAATAAAATCGAAGCCAATGCCTGTATCTAAGTCTTACTTTATGTAGTCTTAGAGCTCTGTTTTTCTTCGTCTGGTTCCCACAGGAAAAAGGCAAAATTTCTTTATTGAGGGATAATATAATCACTGAATTTTTTGGAGTTGAAGCTATATTCTTAGTGATATAGGACAGTTTTCATTACTGGAAGCAATGCTTAATAGATATAAAAATTAAATTGTTTCAGTTTAAAATTTTCCTTGATATTATGAAAATTTAATTGGAGAAAATCTTAAATGGGATAAAAGGCAAAATTATGCTGGAAGGTGATATAACTAATAACATTTCTCTCATTAGAAAACCAAGAAAAATGTCATAATTATATAATATTAAAACCAATTCCTTTTACTTATCCTGCCAAGGTACAAAAAGAGATCAGAATTAGTTGTACTTGAAGCAAAAAGTGTCAGTAGAAAGACTTGTCTAAAGGAGATTTATATCTTTAGGACTCAATCAAAATTTTAATGAAGGATTACAATTGGGACTTATGGAAAATAAAGAACTCTGTTTGGATTTAGCTGGAGCAAAACCATTTGGACTAAAACGTTGATGGTTTAAGGATTTTGGGGATTTAAGCTATTCACTTTCTTGTGTGTATTAAGACTATTTTATGACACCATCATTAATTTTTGTTTGAGGCATTAAGGAATCCTTTGCCAAAACAATTTTTCAGTGTTGTGCAGCTATGTAAGGATTTTCCCTTTGATTGAGAAGATTAAAAATCACCCTTCCTCTTTTTATAACTGAAAATATATTCATCTCAGTTAACACCACTCTTATTTTTAATATTAAAGCTATTGAAGCAGTGATTATCTTAATTTTTTAGGACATAGTCTTGTGACTCCAGCAATCAGTTTACTTAAGCACTGCCAGTCACAGTTACTAACATTGATAATATTATGTATATTTATTAGTATTCCAACTTTTAAAAATTGATAAGCACTTGGAAAAGCTCATTATTTGCTATTGTTACTTATGTTTTATGAGCCTATTTAAGCATTTTGTCTTTTAAAACGAGATTTTTAGGGAAATGATTAAAATTACTTTCTTATATGAATATACATATTCATCTGAAGTATACTTCAGATATTAAAGCAATAAGTCAAGGTAAAATTTCAGTGATAGAGTTAATGGTTTGGTGACATGTTAAACTTTGGGACACCAGTAACATAAAAACTGGACTCAGTCTAAAAACACAATATAACTTTAAGAGTCAATTGTCCTCTATTCTAAGTAAAAAAGTATTCCATATTTTGGTATTTGTGCTATTGCAGTTTCTTTTGTGTAATTGGTTCTTCTTAGCAGATGACACTCAGTATGCATTTACAACTCTGTAAGACTGATTTTCATTAAGTAGAAGACATCTGCAGACTGTCTGTGGGCCTGCCTGGCACCTCAGACAATCAGACCAGACATATGATACATCTGCTGTCTTTTATGATATAAACTGCTGCAAGAAGGAAAATGCATTTATATTGCATAATGAAAAGAAAGTGTCTGAATGCCAACTAGTAGACACAAAAGATTGCTATCCGAGTTGCCAGGCTTGGATTGTCTGACGTTAAATGTTTTAGCAGCTAATTCTTATGAATTATTGATGTTCTCACCATTTAGCAAATGGATCACATCACTATAGTAATTAGCACATTGCCTTTTCTGTGTATCATAGTTAATGTGTCATGAAAGCTAAGTGTGGAACTTAAAAAAAAATGATGAGATTTGTTTATATTTCACTGCTAAACAGAAGATAATAATCTAGGATTTAGGGGTGATGTTCAACAAGTTGAAGGTCACGACAGGGTACATGTGAAGAGAAGCTATTTTTCTTTCTGTTATTCCTTTGGAGAAGTAATAATGATCCGCTCATTTAGGAAGATTACAATTTAACATGCTCCCAAATTGCAAAAAAGCACATCATATCTCTTAGTGCAATTGATTTCAGTTAGGGAGAGGAAAACAACTTTCAAAACAGTTACCACTTTATACCATTAACTTTGTGTCTATTACTACTTTTTACTGCTGATAGTTATGACTGAAAACATTCCACTTAAAAATATCTTAAACAAGTATCACCTACATAAATGCTAAATACATTAAAATAATATTACAGATTATAGATACTATACTTAATTTTATTTTTTTATTTTAACCCCAGTTACACTACAGTAATAATTTCAAGGCTTCAGGTATCATTGTTACCTGGGTTACATTTGGGGTTCTCAAGAAGACAGCAGTAGGGTAGATAGATAGGGATTTAACAATCCTTCAGCAATTCTTGTAAGCAAGGTACATTTTGTTATAATCATAAAATTTTTTATTGTTTTTGCAAAAGTCTATTATCCCAACTATCCAAGTGATTTGGCTTCAAACATTCTCTATTAAGAAAGTCATTTAATCTGGGAATAAAAAGCATGTCAGCTGTTCTTACCCCCTGCCTAATTAAACATTGAAAATGAAGATCCAGGGTTTTTCGCAAAGAGCTTTCCAGCAGTTTGTCCACTTCTACTGGCAATAGAATTATGTCTGATTGTTGGCCAGTGATTGCAAGTTTCTAGGTCCTGGGGTTCCATGAATGTGATAAATCAGAAGCCAAGGAGTATACCCAGACAATGTCTCCTATAAAGCCTCCTTCTACTTCCTTGCTTCTGACTGTCTATGAAATGATGAAAATTGTATTTTCCTTGTATCTGTAGTTCCAGGCATTGCCAGAACAAGAAGAATTGCTGGAGCAGGAAGTTGCTTTATTGACTGATGCTAATTATGTCCCTAATAGCTTGAGAGGCTGCAAGTACCCATAGGACAGCATTACATGGAAATTGTCTTTGCCCTATAAAGTCTGAAATTTAAGGCAGTCAAAGCTGATAATGGCAATCAGGAAAGATACATACAATTTATTAATGTAAATGTTGAGCAAAAAGGTAAAACAAGATAAAATAGTAAGTGGGAAAATGCATGTATTTTTTTTGGATTAATAACAAGTGCCTCTCTGTAAAACTGAAAGGTGTGAATATGATCTCTATAACTATAGTTGCAGGTTTTCTAGGGAGTACTCAGTTTTCCTAATCACCAGTCTTTAATTTCCCTTGAGACTTCCATTGTATCAATCCTAGAACATACCTTAGACCTGAAATTATCAGGTCTCTAACTCTCTCTGGAATGTAGGCTTCTGATTGCATGAAAACGATTCTGCATCACAGTTGAGTAGAAAAACTTTAGGGTAATCTCTTCTGGAATTTAAAACATGAGCAAATTTGTTTAATCTCTATACATTTACAGAAACTCTCCCACTAACTCATGATGTTAATTCAAGTCATGATGCCACCTCCACCATAACAAAAACCACACACATACACACAACCAGGGAAATCGTATTTTTAGATACACACTTTTTATTAATGATGCTTATCCTACATGAAATGTCAAAGAAGTGCAATTTTATGGGCTCATTTAAAAATATCTATTTCTCTATCTGATACAACCTTAGCCTAAAAGATCTAGCATAGATGCTAATATCAAAATTTCTTCAGCGATCCAAGCTAGAATCTTTAGAGAGGTCAATACGTCAATTAAAGTAGATTCACTGAAGAGCACTGTATGCCAGACCGTGCATTGCAGAGGCCAAGACTGTAATGTGAGCAAGGCACGTGCAGTCCCTGCCCTCGGAGATGACCTCCCTTCTTTCTCCTCAAAAGACCCAAAAAATAAATGCACACAAAGTATGTAAAAAAAAAAACCCACATTTTTGGTATTAAAGAGAAGACAACTTAGGATGTGTGATAGATTATTCGGGGAGGGGGTTGAGGTGCTACTTTAGCCAGGGTCAGTAATGGAAGTCTTTTTGAGAAGACAGTCATGCAAAGATTTGGGAGAATGGTGTTTTAGGCAGAAAAGAGAGTGAGTACAAAGGATTGATACGAGGATGGGCCTGCTGTGCCCAGTGAACAGAAGCAGGCAAATTCAGCTAGAACGGAGGGAAGCAGGGCCGGGGTAGAGGACGTGTGCGATGAAATGAAACGTGGTCAGAGACGGGCCAACGGCAGGGACAGGAGTTGATGAACACAAGTCTGAAGTGACCCATTGGCCTCAAAAATTTATGCATTTATCCTTTTCACTTAAATCATTTGAGCTCCTCCAAAGATTGATGCTACTTAAGTATTTAAAAATGAAATCCTTACCAGAGGAGTTGCTTCACAGAACAAAAGAAAATAAAAATGGTCAGCAGTGGTACTGTAGAACTGCGGGCTCCGCTTCCTTGGGTTTTTGTCCTATCTTCTCCTCAACTCCTAAGAATTGACACTGAGCCTGTCTTTTTAACTATTCTCAGACACAAGTTACAGATAGAATAGCTGATAACCTCCAGGCAAACATGTATGCATGGGAAAAAAATAACCAGATCTCTCAAAAAACAAACAAACAAACAAACAAACTGCACAACATATACCGGCTGGAGCAAAAAGGAAAAAGAATTAAAAATAAGCCAAAATACACACACATTAAAGAAGATATTAGTAATATGAAAGAAACAACACAAGAAATGAGAATAAATGGGTGGGTGGAAATAGTAGATATAAAAATTATATAATGGTTCAAGTAAAGTATCTGATGGAAAATAATAAAATTGAAACAGCTGAAAAATCAACTGGAGGATTAGAAGAACAGGCTGAGGATTTATCTAAGGTAGCATCTAAAATACGAGTACAAATAAAATATATATATAAAATAATTCTAAGCAATATGGAGAACAGAAGCAGAATTGGTTACATCATGAAAACAAGTGTCTCTTGAAAATAGAACCTAAAACAGAGATTAATAAATGTTTAAAGAAATAATTGAGATAAATTTCCAAGATCTAAAGACATTTTCAAGTTCCCAGATAAAAAGAGCATAAATGTGCTCCATAATAGGGATTGGGGAAAACCCACACCCAGATGCATAATAAATTTAAGATGGTTAAATACAAAAACAAAATGCTAGGAGGTTAAAAGGAGACTAAGATTACTCATGAAAGAATAAGAAGGAGATTGGCATCAGAATCAGTAGCAAGTTTGGGTACAGGAGCCATTAGAGAGACATTTTTTAAAATGAAGGAAAAAAATGTATATTTGTCTAAGTTGTCATATAAATCTGAGAGCATAATAATATTTTTGGGTATCCCTGGCCTCAGAAAGTTTGCCACATCAAAACCCACATTGAAAACTCTTTTGTAAGAAGTATGGAAATAAGTAAATAAATAAATCCAGAATATATTGCAAGAGATGTGTGAAATAAGTATGATCAAATAATATTGGTAATAATAATTGTTGATCTAAAAAATATTAAGACCATTATGTCACATACATACATTATAAACTTAAAATATTGATCCATATTGTTTAAAAATTGAAAGTGTTGTGTAAATTTTTATGTAGTATCAATAGAAGAAGAGAGACAGAGATAAAGGAAACATGAAAACACACTGAAGTGCTTGTCTTGTTGGGGGAAGGTAGAGACAATGAGTCTATGAAGTCGATTGTTATGAATATATTTCAGTATCATTTTTAAATTAAGGACAATCATTTCACATAGCAAAATATTAATAGAATGTATAACGTAAGTTATCAGAGAAAAGTCACTATTCAAAGCATATCAAAGAGGGAAGAAAAACACAACAAAGTACTGTTAATGGGCTATGAGAAGTGTTTTATAAGAATAAATCCAAATTATAATGGTAATTGAGATAATGCAAATGGATTAAATCCACCAGTTAAAAGGATGAATCTCTAAAACTAGATTAGAAAATAAGGTCCAACAGTATATTATTCACATAAGACACAAAAAAGACAAAGTCTGAGAATGAGGGAAGGGAAAACATACACGGGGAGCGCAACAGAAAGGAAGCTGGGTAGTACCAGTGAACTGACATGACTTTTAAGAAAAAAAGAAGGAAGAAAAAAAGAAACATACTGACAAAGAGGGACATGATATACAAAAAGTTGTTAAAAAGAAGATACGTTATGACAATCATATGTCAAACATTAGAGGCATAAAATATGTCAAGAAACAACTGGCAGAATTGCATGGAAAACAAGAAAAATCAATAATCACAATGAGGAATTTTAACAGACCCCTCTCAAAAATTGATTGATTAGGGATGTAAAAATAATCAAGATAATAAAACTTGGAGCAATACAGATAACAAATAGAACTAGTGGAAGTATATAGAAATCCACACACAAAGAAGAGTGTTTGTTATTTTGAAGCATAAGATGAATATTTATAAAAGTAGACCGTCTATTAGATTATAAATAAGTTACAGAGGAGTAATATTATACAGGCCAAATATAACCATAATCCAAATAAAAATCGATAAATGTAAGTTAATGCAATGTGTATAAAATTTTAAATCAATTCACCAAAACCAAAGAAGTTTAAAATAAATAAATATAAGTAGATTATAAACAATTCATCTCAAGAGACTGGACAAAGATCAACAAATAAATACTCCTTAAAAGAAGGAAAAAAAATCTCTAAGACAGATAAGGGTTTAGCTGAAAAGGAAAAACTGACATGAATTAGAAAGTAAATAATATTCTTATCATTCTCAGTTTAACACACTGAAGAATTAATGATCTGAAAGATAAGTTAGAAGGAAAAGGATATCCGGAGTAAATCCCAGAAAGAAGAAAAAAAGAAAAATGCTCAACGTAACACGAGAGGCAGAGAAGATACAGAGCAATCGTAGCTCCAAAGGAAAAGGAGGGCGACAGGCGAAGAATTTTCCCACGTAGATGAGAGGCAAAGCCACGGCTTGAAGAACTGATACAAATGCTATACGGGGTAAATACAGTAAAAGGCAAAACATTTTGGCCCATCCTAGAAACACTGTTACAAAAATGAACAAAAAAGAAATTTTTTTTAAAGGTAAAAATTTTAAAAAATTACCTTAAAAAAATAAAGCAGTTGACTTCTGAACAGAAACAACAAAAGAAGATAAAATGTTAACATCTTCAAAGTGATGAAAGAAAACAATGGCCAACCTAGGGGAAAAAGACCTTTTAAAATAAAGATGATAGGAAGATCTTTATGGAAAATCAAAAACTGAGAGGGTTGATCAGCTGCAAGTCTGCACTAAGGGGACACGAAAGCAATGTTAAAGGCCATCGAAATGTCTCAGGGTTCACCTCCCACACGTGGAGGGGCTTACCACCTCCTGTTCATCAGGATGATGTCGGGACGTGGAGGCAATCTTACAATTAGTATCTTTATCAATCTTACCTAAAAGAAGGGAAGACCAGACCCAGGCTAACCCTTTAATTGGTAAAGAAACAACAGTCGCCCATATTAGCCAGGAAAGGGTGATGTTTGCCCAGTTTTGTCTTTTGGACACTTCATGTTTTTGTCTGTGTTCAGGTATGGTTACACAATGGTCCTGTTTTTATCTTGATCCTTCACGGTCACAGAGAGGCCTTGCCTCATGCTGACGTTCTGGGAAATTGTTTATGTTCAGCTGAGAACACAGACCTGGCTGATAGTAGCAGACTACTTCCCCCACACAGAGACTGGTTTCTCTTTCTCAATAGTATGGATATACGAGAGCAAGGAATTTAGAATAAATGTCTACACAGAAATGTTAGTACTTCGGGCATGCAGTGGCCAACTCAAATAGGCTACTTTTAATTGCAGTACAGAATCTAATTTGAATAATGACCATATTGTAATACATTTTTTACTGATTCTGATCAAACCTCCTTCTACGGCATACTAGTGCTATCTTTGGAAATCCATTTTTTTATAAAATATAAAATATATAAACATATAAAATACATAAATATTTTATAAAAACATAAAATATACAATATAAAATTTTTGTCTATCAATTAGAACAATTACATGTTGCAGTGGATGATTTTTAAATGGTGTCTCTAAAGTAAGTTTTAATTTTTTTCCACTAAACTTGTGTTCAACAAAAATAAAATGAGTGGAATAAACTAAGGATAGAGATTTTAATCAATTAAAATACTGTAATATCGTAGAATTGAAGGTCTTATTTAAGGTGCCCATGGGGATAAGCCTAGTCAAGTAGTTTACAATCTAATGGGGGCAATTAAACAAATATATAATTTAAAAAACTTCCCAAAGCTAAGCAAAAATGGAAGGCTATAAGTTGTAAGTGTAAAATGAGCATAATAAATAACACAAGTTTAGAGAGAAAGAAAACCAGGGCCCATGACTCAGGGACGTTTCTTTGATGAAGATGGAGTCTGAGCTGGTACTTGTAGATTTGAAGGAGCTAAGGAAGAAAAGGACGTCACGAACAGTCAGGTACTATGTGCCCGACACCCTACACGCTTGGTGTAACTTAATCACCCAAAGCTCACTGACTGCGGCCCAGGTAGTTTCAGTAAATAGCCACGGTTCGTTCACACAGCCACCCTTCTGCAGTGTCCATACCTGCACCAGGTATTGGCCCCAAAGCCTGTCTGCTTTCCGCTACACAGCGCTGGAACGGATGCCACTTCTGAAAACGGGCAAGCAAGAGTAGCCAGCACTCAGGGAAGGAAAGGGAAACCATGCTAAAGCATTCAGAGTTTTCCAGAGTAATTCGATTGGACTATATGGTTGGTTAGGGCAGAAAGAGCTAAAAACCCTGAAAAGATAAATGGGAAGTGGGGCTACGATAGCTGAACTTGCCGTAGGCATTGAGAGCACCTGAGGGCCAGAGGAATGAAATCACAAAAACATCAGTTTAGGAAGATTAATGTAGTGTTTAATGAGCCAAAGTGATGGAATAGAAAATAAATTAAAGGCAAGGAAACGTGTTAATTATGGCAACAATAAAGAAATACCTGACACGAGTTTAGAAAAATTTCTGAGAATCTCAGGAAGAGAAGTGTCATAAAAAGAAAGAGAAAATATTAATGTTCAATTGCCTGCAGTGCCTTTATTTTTAGGTGGGACGATTACCTTTGGAAGCACTTCAAAAAGTAATTAAATTTTATTGCTTTACTTTTGTGATCATAGCAAACATAAATACATATTGTAAACAAAGTGCCCTTTATACTTCTGTGATTTTTTAATAGAAAAAGTTAATTAAGGGTACATGTGTGTAAAGTAAAAAGTAGTATGTTGTGATCTATTTTAACATTTTATAAGCCTCACCTCTTAGCCTATATTACAAATATTACCTCATTTAATTCCCGCAACAGTTTCTGGGGTATGTACTGTTGTCTCTTCATTTAACAGACAAACGTAGGTACAGACGGCTCACGTAACTCATCCAAGGTAACATGGGGAGTCGGCAGTAAGCCTGGAATTTGAACCCAGGTGGAAAAGCTCCCAGGACCACGCTGTGAACGTCGCTTTACTGCGCTGCCTCTCTGTTGCTGCTGATTTCAGTGCTGGGTGCAATGACGTGTAGGCATACTTAATGATTTTGATTCCTCAAAATCAAACAAAACCACAAATGCTCTATTACTCGGTAGATGGAAACATTGGCTATTATTTTTTCTATAAATTCCATACATGCAGTTTTTATTTTGTGGGCATGAGTATGATATTCACATAAGGTAACTTGTGCTTTGAAAGAACACAGTTAAAGAGGTGATCAAATTAGAGAAGTTGCACAGGTTAACTCTGACCAGTTTAGAAGGAGGGAATAGGCTGGAGTGCAAACAAATTCAAATTTAACATGTATTTCAAGTGCCTATTATGTGCAAGACATTCCGATCATTACAAAAATGTGTAATACACAACTTCTTTCCTGGAGGAAATGGAGATACAGCAAGCGGCAGGTAAAGTAAGAATGCCCATAGTGATGGTAGACGAGAGCCAGCAGGGCTGCGGCCCTGCCATCGCTGTAGAGGGGAGATCAGATCCCGGTGAAAGAACAGAAAAAGCCTCACGCGGAAAGTAGTTTCAACACCAACTGCAAAATGAAAAGAATTTCAACAAACAAAAATAAAAAATACATATATTCATTTAGAGAGCAGTAAGGGTACGGCCCGGGACAGGCCCAAGACAAAAGAGGGTAACTCAGTCTGCCTGAAGGCTGTGCTGATGCAGAGTGTGGCGAAATGCTGTATGTAGCATCCTGATGAAAGTCTGAGGCGTTTGCACTTAGCAGACACAGAACTGTGGGTCTTTGTTTTGTTTGGAGAATAGTACCCGGGGTGGCAAAGAGGGGGAATAGGAGAGAGGTTTCTGAATTAAAATACCTCTGATTTATAGATGAGGGTTAGGGAGGGTGGCATGTCAAGGGAAATTTTAACACATTAAATAATGAGGGCTCAAGAAGGATATTGTGAAATTCTGTAATTTGTGAAATCTGTAAATTGTGTAATTGTGACACTGTGTAATTGGTGAAAACAGAGACATCAAGAACAGGAATGGGGGAAAGTTAGTTTGGTATGGACACCCTGAATTCAAAACTCTGATGAAATATCCATGGAAATGCTCAACATGCATTTGGTAGTTTGTACCGGGGTTATCAGTGATATCGACTGGGAAATTGGTCAATCATGATTGAAAATGTGGGAGTAACTCTAAAAATGAGCTAGCAAAGAGAAGATGAAAATGCAATCTTGGGCGGGTGACTTACCTTAAGAAAGTGGAAGGGAAATTAATAGCTTACAGTGGAAAAAAAGGTGTTCAACAAACCCTAGGAAAAAAATGTCATGTTGTAACTGTCATGGAAAGGGAGTGTCAAATTTAACCCGGTCCTGATTCAAGTCATAGAGGATGTAAACTGAGGAAAGGACCTTGTAGTTAAAGATGGTAAAGTAATTGTTGACCATTCAGAAAGGAATTGCTAAAAGCTGTTATCAATAGAACAAGAAAAATGGGTGCTTAAAGTAGTTTCAGAAAACTAGTGGTTTAATTAAAGGAAAGTTAAAAAAACACAGGAGACTTTAGAAGTTAATTTTACTACATAAGGAGATATTGTATACAAAAAGAAATCAAAATGAAAGGTTAAAATATGTGGGAGAATGATTGATGAGTCAAGATGTGGGAACCAAGAATAGATGCCTTTTTTTTTTCTTTGTCTCGCCTACTTGCTCGGACTAGGGCTTCCAGTACTGTGTTGAATAGAAGTGGTGACAGTAGGCATCCTTTTATTATTCCTGCTCTTATGAAGAAATGCTCAACATCTCTAATCATCAGGAAAATGCAAATCTAAACCACAATGAGATATCACTTATCTCCAATGAGAACCCCCTTTATCCAAAAGTCCCAAAACAATAAATGTTGGCGTGGATGTGGAGAGATAGGAACACGCATACACTGCTGGTGGGACTGCAAACTAGTGCAACCTCTGTGGAAAGTAATATGGAAATACCTTAAAGAGCTAAAAGCAGAACTACCATTTGATCCAGCAATCCCATTACTGGGCATCTACCCAAAAGAACAAGACATTCTATAAAAAAGACATCTGCACTCAAATGTTTATAGCAGCACAATTCACAATTGCAAAGATGTGGAGACAACCCAAGTACCCATCAATATGTGAGTGGATTAATAAAATGTGGTATATGTATACCATGGAGTTCTACTCAGCCACAGAAAACAATGGTGATCTAGCACTTCTTATATTATCCTGGATGGAGCTGGAGCCCATTCTACTAAGTGAAATATCCCAAGAATGGAAAAACAAGCACCACATGTACTCACCGTCAAATTGGTATTAACTGATCAACACGTAAGCGCACACATAGTAACAACATTCATCAGGTGTCAGGCAGATGGGAGGGGGGAGGAGGGGATGAGAATATTCACACCTAATGGGTGTGGTGCGCACTGTCTGGGGGATGGACATGCTTGAAGCTGTGACTCGTGTGGGGCAAAGGCAATATATGTGACCTAAACATTTGCACCCCCATAATACGCTGAAATAAAAATAAACAAAAAATACAAAAAATTTAAAAAAATAATTTACACAAATGGCTCATGGGATATGAAATGGAATTATACATTTGTAAGTTTTTGAATTGTATATAAAGTAGTATAATATTAATTTAAAGTTGGATCTGATATAATTGTGCACATTGTAATACATTCAGCAAATATTCAATGTAAAACAAATCGTTTAACAAGGTAATAAAGCATATAAAAGAAGATATTAATATAAAAAATCACTAAATTAATCCAAAAGAAAGCAAAAAATCTACAATTAATAGGCAGGGTTTTTAGACTAGATTGGAAGGAAAGACTAGTTTCTATACTATTTATGAGACAATTTAAATATGAAAGCATGGAGTATTTGAAATAAAAAAATGGAGAAAATGTACTAGGCAAACAATATACAAGAGAGCTAGTGTGCCTATATTAGTATAACCAAAATAGACTCAAGACAAGAGGTGTTCACATGCTGCGTCATGATGCAGAAAGGGTCAATTCATCAGAAAGATAGTAAATAATTTGTGTGCATACAATAACAGTGCTTTTAAATTTATGAAGTAAAAATGAACAGAACTGAAGGGATAAATAGACGTATCTACAATCATTGAAGAATTTACCACTCGTAGTAAAGGATAGAATAAGCAGTTCAAAAATTAAAAATATGTGAAGAATTGATCACCATTACTGAAAAACTTGCTCTAAATGACATGTGAGGAATACTATACCCAGGAACTCCAGATTAACATTGCTGTTATCTTATTCAGAATATTTGCATCATTATTCATAAGTGATCTTTTTTGATAATGTTTTCTGTAGAATTTGCCAGCCTTCATCATCAATATTATACTTGCTTCAGAAAAATAATTTAAAACTTTTCATATTTTTCAGAGATCTGGAACAATAAAAATAGCATTTGAATTTTTTATCTTTCACAATTTGGTAGGAGTTCTCTGAGAACCCATCCTGACCTGGTAGTTTTCACCATCCCCTACTCCAAGCCCCCACTTCCATGGATAAAATTTTGATAATTTTTTATAATTTATAATAGGATGGCTGCAAGATTTCATCACACTCAGAACGACATGAAATTTAAAACTTATGACTTATTTATTCATGGAACTTTTCATTTAGTGTGTTTGGATGGCCACTGATCGCAGGTAACTGAAACTGTGGGAAGTGAAACCATGGATAAGCAGGTCGTAGCTCTTCGACTGTGTCCCATTTAAGATGGTCTTGACTGTAGTCTCTTACTTTACCAGAATACACTTCTTTATGTCAAGTTAGTTAATTTATGGATATAGGAATGTCTAGAACATTAATTTTACTTATTTTAAACCCTCTGTTTTCATAAATATTATTTCTTCAATGTTAGTTCTTCAGTTTATTTTATTCAGTTGCCTCTCAACCATGGTGCTGTTTTTCTAATAGTAACTGGAGATTTTTGGTTGCACCTTCTTATTTGTATTTGAGAACTTCTGTTTACAATTGTATCCTTTTATTCTGCATAGTTATCTCTGTTATTTTTATTACTTGTTTCTTTCTCTAAGTTCTTAATCAGATGTTTGCTTGTTCTGTTCTAAGAATTCTTTAAAGTGAAAGTGTCACACCGTCTTATTTTCTCTCCTTTTAAGAGATTTTAAAAGATCTGTGTGTGTGGGAGATGGGAGGAGGGGATGGGTATATACACACCTAATGTTGCCGTGTGCACCGTCTGGGGGATGGACACGCTTGAAACTTTGACTTGGGTGGATCAAGGGCAATATACGTAACCTAAGCGTTTCTACACCTGTAATATGCTTAAAGAAAAAAAAAAATAGATGTGTGTGCAATCTAACTTCTTATTTTAGTCCCCCATATTAAATACTAGTTCTCTCTTTTGCTATACAATTCTGAAGTTTTTAGCTTCTATTTATTTTTAACTGAGCATAAAATATTACAAAGAATTTCATTAACTAGATATTTCGTTATTACCCTTTTTAGTATCTCATTTATATTATAAAATCAAAGAATATCATGATAATGAGTTCTTTTCATTGTTTTTGCCCACAGTTTACACCTATTATATATATTTTCTTTATGATATTTAATTGTAAATTAAGGTAACAGGACAAAAAATCTAATGCAAATCATTGAATTTGGCCTGAGATTATTTTTATTGAATTATTAAAGCTTTGAGAAATAATTACATTAATAGTTTTAGAAATAGAATAGAAAAATAGAAATTCTTTAGTTCGCTTTACTAAGGAAGCCTGCCTTCATTAAGTTTAAATGTGTGAAAAAGGTACATAATGAGACAGAGCATACGAAAATGTTTAAAGAAAGTAATAATCAGTATTTGTAAAGTGCTACCAAAATTCTATTTTCTAACTGTAGTTTTGACAAAGAAACTATTGCCAATGTTCAGTTACATTGTTAGTAATTGTTTTTGCATCACTCTATGTTATGAAAAATTGCTGTATGACTTAGAGAACAAGTAATTGCAAATTGAATATTCCAGGAAATAAAAAACAGCATAAAAAGTGAATGATAGTAATATAATTTTGAAAATGTCTGTATAACACTTCCAAAGCCCTTTCTCATCCCTTATTCATAAGGCACTTAGATTTGAAGTTAATATCAATGCCAACAGTAAACTAAAAGCACTAAGTACATGATACTGCTAAATGAGCTGCAGTATCTCAGAGATGAGTTTCCTTCCATGTTTTTGTTCAGGAATGTCTTCAAAAGAGAAAATTTTTGCCTACAACTTGAAGAATATGTTAGATTTAGATGAGATGAAATGATAAGTGGAACTAGTATAAAAACAAAGTACAAGTCACATTCAGAAAACCATGGGTACCATTTAGGTGGACGGAAGAGTGTTCATGCCAGGTCATTTGACACAGAGTATTCCCCGGTTTTTCTATTACACCAGCCTTTCTTCTCTCACTCTTTTGTTTATCCCGTGTTTATTCTTGTACCTCTTACCTTGTGCATCATTTTCAAGCTTAGTCCTACACATTTGGTCAGTTACTTATATACTACCTTGTGCTCTCAAGGCAAATAAAAAGTTGCCTACATATTTGGCAAAGAGAAAAATAGTGTAGTGATTGTGTATGTGTTATCTGTCTAAAATATTGTCAGTTTGTTTGTAATGGATGCTGAGGTTCACTAGGACAAAACTGTGTATTCTGCTGTTGTAGCATGTTCTTTACATCATTAGGTCAAGTATGATGGTGATATTTTATCAGTCTTGATACCCATACTGATTTTCTGTCTACTTCTTCTATCAATTAGACACTTGATTATTCAAGTCTTCAACTATAATTGTGCATTTATCTGTTTCTCCTTTGTGTTTTGAAGCTTTCATAATGTGTAAACATTCATTTACAATGGTTATAAGTTCCTAATTAATTAAGCAACTTCTTTATTATTATGTAAGGTCTCTCTTTAAAAACCTTTGTAATTTTCCTTGTTCTGAAATGTACTCTCTGATACTAATATGGTAGTATATTTGTTCCAGCCTTTTAATTTTAGCCTATATATGCCATTATATTTAAAGTGTGTGTCTTATAGAAAACACATATTTGGTATTTTTCTATTTATCCAGGCTAACCATTTTTTTGCCTTTTTAAGTGTTAAACTGTTTACACTTACAATGATTTTATTGTTGAGTTTAAATATACTGTATTCTTGTTTTCTATTTGCATTTTTCTTCTTTTCCTGTCTTTTTTTCATCAAGTCTTGTTTACAATTCTGTTTCCACTGATCACTTATTTCACATTGTTTATGTAATTTTAGAGGTTGCACTTGTGTTTAAAATATGCATCTTTTATCATATGCTGCCTTCACATAATATTATACAATTTCATGTATGATGTACAAATGATATAACACAATGGAGTTATATCCTGATAAACCCATCATCATAAGCTGAAAATTTAATACACATAGGCATTTAATACACATAACCTACCAAACGTCATGGCTCAGCCTGACCCACCTTACACATGCTCAGAACACTTATATTAGCCTACAGGTGGGCAAACGCATCCAGCAGCACAGCACACAGCTCGGTGTTGCCTTGTGATCGCTGGCTGGCTGGGCGCTGCGGGTCACTGCCGCTGCCCAGCAGCACGAGACTGCATGTCTATAGCCTGGAAAAGATGAAAATTCAAAATTGGAATTCTTGATACAGGCCATTCTCACTGGGGTTAGGTGATATCTCATTGTGCTTTTGATTTGCATTTCTCTAATGATTAGAGATGTTGAGCTGAGGATGTGGAGAGACAGGAACACTCTTACACTGCTGGTGGGACTGCAAATTAGTGCAACCTCTGTGAAAAAGAATTTGGTGGCACCTCAAAGGGTTAAAAATAGAAATATCATTTGATCCAACAATAATAGCACTATTAGGCATCTATCCAAAGGAGCAAAAGACATTCTATAAAAAAGACACCTGCACTCGAATGTTTATGGCAGCACAATTGACTATTGCAAGGATGTGGAAACAGCCCAAGTGCCCATTAATCCATGAGTGGATTAATAAAATGTGGTATGTGTATACCGTGGAGTTCTACTCAGCCACAAAAAACAATGGTGATCTAGCACCTCTTGTGTTATGCTGGATAGAGCTAGAGCCCATTCTTCTAAGTGAAGTATCA